>VZTL01067062.1:98013-143325 GCA_013400535.1 Scopus umbretta | reverse complement strand
TTGTGGGTGGACTGAACTTTCCTGGCAGAAACAGATTGGACTTCATTACAGTGAATTTTTGAAAGAATATTTGAATGTTTTGTTGAAAAGTTCATTTACTGTATTTAATAAAGTACTAATTTTTCAGTCCAAGTCCCCATAACTGCTTGTTTTTTGAAATCTCTTCTGAAAGAGTTGTACCAACAACCCTCATGTCATTACCCCGATTCATGTATTATATAACTAAACCCCATCTTCAAATTCTTCCCCCTGGGACTGGAGGCAACTTTTAAAAATAGTTGATAGATGATGAGTTTTATTTAGCCTCAGTATGTATCTTTAGAATGATTAAGGATTAAGCAGCTTTAGAAGTCATAGCTTAATTCTACATNTGATTAAGGATTAAGCAGCTTTAGAAGTCATAGCTTAATTCTACATTTCCCTAAATCTGTGCATATCACTGAATCATGCTCAGTGTTTTGACTTTCCCATTTGTAAACTGGGTGTATTAGTCTTTCCCTTACTTTCAGACATATGGTGAATATGAAAAGAATTTGTTGTAGAAGGAACTAATATTGCTAAAAATATGGGTAGAAAGGACTTACACCGTATATAGCTAGTAGATCTGTCAAAATCACCAAATTACCATCATCACAAACATAGTTATTTGTCTTAGTGGGCTGGGTTATTCTGCTGCTGTTATCCTGTTTTCATCTCTCTTTTCAGAGACAGTATGTAAGACAGGAATGGTGTTGCTCTGTGGGGAGATCACATCTCGTGCTATTGTGGATTATCAACGAGTTGTCCGAGATGCAATTAGACATATTGGCTATGATGATTCAGCTAAAGGTTGGTGGAAAAACTCATGAATCCTTGAAGAGCAAGCAATAGGCAACTGCAAAACAGGGCTGTCACTGCTTCCATATATGGGCTTTAGCAAGCCTGATAAAAACTGAATATCCTGTGCTTTATCCCAGTAAGTAGACAACCTGTCATCTACTAGTTAAAACGGAAAGGAAGTAGGCAGAATATACTTTGAACAGTGGTGTTAGGCCAGAACAGTTAACTGCAGCTTAAGCCACAGAATCTACCACTCCTCCAAACTTGTGGTAACTTGAATCTTGGTTATTCATTTGAGGCCGATTGATGCATCTTGGGGCGAAGGAGAGGGAAGAAGAAACCTAGTTCTTTTCATTGTACCATTATGTGGTAGCATCTAGAATTCCAAGGTGTAAAGCAGGTATCTCACTGTGCAAGGCTCTCTGTTAGCTCTGAACATCTCCTCCTACACTGAGGAGTGCGCAGTCCAAATCCGGTTTGCGTAACGTAAAAATGATAAAAAAGACAAAATGCTTTATATGCCAGACACATTTCACTTTCTGATTTGCTGTGTATCTGTTTATACATTACAAATATTCCAAGTATACTGTTACAGTGAAGTGTATCTTTTAAGAGCTTTCGGTTAAAAAAAGTTGTTTACTCTGTTAATTGCAATTGAATTTACAGTGAGATTTTGGTAGGAGAATATTATAGAAGCACATCTGTAGGTTACCTCTATCATCACGTAACAGCAGTGCTTTCAGAAAATGCTGGAAAATCTAGTAGGTCATAAGTGTCCTTTTATCCTAACTGCCAAAAATGATAAGGGGAGATGCAGTGACCCAGTAAAAAGCAATTTCTATGTCGAAGTAAAAACAAAAAGCTAGACCAAACAATTGCACATAGAAATATAATTTTCTTCTCTACATAACCTACTTAAAAGAGGGTGAACAACATTCTTCAAATGGATCATATGTATATGGACACATATATGTATTGTGTTGGCTGAACATGAGTTTGGTCAGCAGCTGCCAGTAGCTACAGTTCTAGGAAAGGTTGGATTTGGAACGAAGCAAGTTTCTATAATATACCTAAGAACAGGTGGAAAGTTTTGCCACAATCTCCTGTAAGTCTTTCAATTTCTTTTTAAAACCTTCCTTTTGGTCTTTGAAAATAATGTAAATTCCCACTTCCAGTTTTTCTGTGAGACTTGAATCTGTTTTGTTGGGGGTTTTTTTTATCTATTTGTGGCTCTCGCACAAACTCCCATGAGAGATTTAGGTACAGGGACTGCTTTACATGTATTACAAATAACGTATCAGAGACCAGAGCCTTCAGTTGCTGAAAACATCAGCTCCTAGACATTTTTAAGACTAGTTGTTCGGGAGAGGCTGATTATTTATGTTTTTGACTAGTTTTCTGCAGTTAACAATTCATAATCTGAATTGGCTTGGGACAGGGTGCCAATGCAAGAGAAAGCAAGCAGAAACAAGCAATAAAGGACACCCTATATACCCCATCCCCTCCCAAGAAAGGTTTCAAGTGTTGTATTGACAAAAAAATTTTCTAAAAATAGCAGTTAGGTTGTGAGTTCTGAATGCAGTATCCTTCAGAATGAAAATTTTGTCATGGTTCCATGTTACTCTACTTAATTGTGACAGAAAAAGCTAATTTGCTGCTATTCTTTTTTCCAAATAGGCTTTGACTACAAGACTTGTAATGTTTTAGTGGCACTGGAACAGCAGTCACCTGATATTGCCCAAGGTGTTCATCTACACAGGGATGAAGAGGATGTTGGTGCTGGAGATCAGGTAGACATGACATCACATCTAAAACATCAAAGCTGTTTGAATGGAAAGTTCACCCCATCTCATTGCCCTATTTTCTAAGTTAAAACCCATGTGAAGATTTCCACGTTTCCATCTTGGGCTAGCCCAGAATAAACAACGTATTTGCATTAAAACAGTTGATAGTTCTCTGAGGGCAGACTTTTGCCTGATGTTTGTTATAGCACTGCGTGCAAGTCAGGACTGCTCTGGCAGTTTGTAGTAGCTGAGGATGTGTCTTTTAGAGCTTAGCAAAGGTTTTTTGCTTATGTATTTCATGTTTTTGTTGAGTAGCTTTAGATTCAGTAGGCCATTCATCTTGCAGTCAGACTTGTCTTGGAAGGTGGGATAAACAAAGGATCTTTTCGCTTTCACAGAGCTCTTGAGATTTTACACAGCAAAAAATTAGGCGGTTTCAACTGTCTGCAGCATTAGTACAATGAAGGCAAATACACCAGAGTAATTTCAATTCTCACTTATTTCCCAGAGGCAGCTATTGTAATAGGTGTTCCACATAATTAAGGCTGTCCAAGCTGCATTTCTAGGAGCTAAATAACACATGTAGATAATTATGGTGTGTTCCCAAAAGAAAGATGCTAACATAAAAACTCCATAATCTGACTGATGCCAGTATGAGTGAGTTTAAAATTTACAGTAGTGATCATTAATAGTAATATCTAGTTTATAACAATGCTGTTGAGAACCATAAGTGGAGATATCAGAGTCCAGGAGCTAAGCTAATATTGTTCAAAAAACCCTTGAGGACTAAATTAAAATGCTTTTATGCTGTCACGGGGACATAAGATGAAAAGATATCTGACTATCTTTGACACTTTGATGGCCTTCCTTCCCATTGTGTCAAAGTACCTTCCTGTCTTTTTTTTTTTTTTTTTTGTATCATAGCATACACTGGATAAGGAGAAAGAAAATGCTGCTAACTCTGTTTAACAAATAATGCAGGGAACACGACTGAGTAACACTAGAAGCTGTGACTAGAAGTGTATGGCACTGGAAATCTGAGGCAAGTGCCTTAAACTGTTGAACGGTACATCCTTTATGTAGTATTCAAATCCCATTCCACTGAAAAGTCAGATGTGAGCTGCAGTATACCTGTGTCTGTATTCATACATAAAAGCTTCTACAACCTGTCCAGGCTAATGATAACACCTTTCCTATGACAGAATAGTCCTGAAATTGTTTTGCTCAAACAGATTTTTTTTTTCCCTATGAAAGAACCTGATTTTTTTTCAGAAATGTCTCTGTTTCTGTCCAGGTTTCCAGCTCAACATGTAAACCTTCAGGCTTTCAGTGAAAAATTCTAGGAACGTGGTTTGTTTCTCATTGCACTATAACATGTTGGAGCCTGATCTGAGTTTAAGCTGCTTGGACTGTAACATGAAATAGTAGAAAGTATACCTGAGGGTACTGTTTACTCTGTGCTTCAGATGAAATCTCATTGCCTTTGGTTGTGGTGCTTTTAATAGTGATTGAAGTATCTCTTCTCCTGTAGGGTTTGATGTTCGGTTATGCAACGGATGAGACAGAAGAATGTATGCCTCTGACAATTATTCTTGCTCATAAACTGAATGCCAGGTTAGCAGAGCTGAGGCGTAATGGAGAACTTCCTTGGCTGAGGCCTGACTCTAAAACACAAGTAAATACTAATTTCATTCCTTTTTTTTTTTTTTTTTCCTTTTACTAACACAATAGCATTCTAGTCACTTATGGATAGTCCAGGTAGTTGAAAACTACCACTTTTTCATTTCCAGAAATCTTACATATTTTTAAAGACAGCAGTTGATGATGTTCAGAGTATCAGGATAACCTACAAGTAGCAGATATATAACCTGCAAGTAGCAGATAAAGCATTTCTACTGCTTATGCTACTGTCTCCTTGACAGTTGGAAAATGGTTAATGTGTATCTGAGTGCTAGAAGCACTTAACCACCTACCAGTCAAGAAACATTTAGCCCTTCAGACCTAAGTGGTCTGTGCTCCATCAAAAAGTGACAGGAAATCCAAAGGATTTATTTGTATTTAGGGATTTGGGCTGGCCTTTTTGAAGATGCACTGAGAACGCAAATTTCTGAGGCTTCAGAGTTTAGCTGGGAATCCCAACCAAAAGAGACATTTTGGGCAATGTCACAGCAAATCAGATTGTCCATATTGGGTCTTTAGTTTTTTTCTCACCACTGCAAAAACAAAGAATGAGAAAGTAGGCTTCATTTCTCATACCTTGGTAACAACGTAAGCAGCGATCATTAGAATGTCAGCATTGATACTTTGCTACAATTTTGCTTTTGGAATAGCCTAGTGTGACCTTTGATGTAGACCAGTAATATGTTTTATAGCAACTGTGTTTTTAACTCCTCCCTTTCCCTCTTCTATTGAGGTCACGGTTCAGTACGTGCAGGAGCATGGAGCAGTCATCCCGGTGCGTGTTCACACCATTGTGATATCTGTGCAGCATGATGAAACCATTTCGCTGGAGGATATGCGCAGAACCCTGAAGGAACGTGTGATTCAAGCTGTTGTCCCTGCAAAATACTTGGATGCGAAAACTATTTACCACCTTCAACCTAGTGGACGTTTTGTTATTGGAGGGCCTCAGGTTTGTGTTGTATTATTTTGGTGCTTTCATCAACTTGCCTTTGTCATCGGGTGTGTGTCTTAAAAGAAATGCTCAGCTTTTTGGTATGTCTGTCCTAAGGTGTGAGAAGCAAACTGTCTAGTGGAAGTTTTAACTACAGTTGTATGTGGGAGAAGCACCCAGGGTTTCATGTGCTGTATTCCAAAGTAGCTCTTGAGGGCATGGTTATATCGTACATGTGTTGTGTCTAGGCAAGCAAGTTGAGCTGGATCTTATATTGCATGTGGAATACCCAGCTCTGGGTTTCCTCAAACCCTCTCGAGTCCAGCCCTGAGTGAGACACACAATTCTTTCTCATGGAAAGTATGACTTACAGAGAGATGGACAAGTCAAAGTTTGCTTCTCTTACAGTGAACCAGGTTTTCAGATCTGTATAGCTTGTACTGTTCTGCCTGACACCAATGAGAGCTGAAGGAGTTCCTCTGTTCTGAAAATCAGCCCCTGAAGGGCTTTTCCTGGTGAGAAAATAAATGTTACTTTTGCTTTATCTAGGCAATGCAAGAGCTGGGATTTATAATTTGATCCTGCACTCACGGAAGTTAGGCAGAAATTCCACTCTCTGTTGCATCAGGACTTTTGAGATTCGGTTTTTGAAAAGAAATTTACCATTCCAAATGTTTTATTCTTCAGTTCTCTTCAGAACTATCACAGCAAAATTTCAAAGCTTCTTCCTGAAATTAGGCCCAATTTTACAACAAATCCAAGTAGATGTGGTTTTTCCTTTGCTGTTCAAATCCATTCATTTACTGGAATTTGCCAGAATTATTTCTAAGGTGCTATGTCTTTTTTACATTAGTGCCATGGAGCAGGTAGGAAGATATTGAGGTTAATCATTATAATAATGTTTCTACAAAAAATGTGTAGTATTTTTTGGTGTAGTTGAATTGGTTGTATCACTACAATTTTGTGTATCATTGATGTCCTGGACTGTGGACAAATGGAGAGGCAAACTTGAGCTGTAACTTGGAGCAAATGAACCA
This sequence comes from Scopus umbretta, assembly GCA_013400535.1. Lineage (NCBI taxonomy): Eukaryota > Metazoa > Chordata > Aves > Pelecaniformes > Scopidae > Scopus > Scopus umbretta. The sequence continues at coordinate 137,071 of VZTL01067062.1, read as the reverse complement.
ATGCAGCAATCACAGCTACATGAAAAAAGAAGGCTACATATGAAAATTTTCAGGTGTATGCTGAACTGCACCCATTAAAAATGTAAATCTTTCAGGTGTGCCCTGAACTGCACCCATTTAAAAATGTAATATAATTACATTTGGTAAACCAACCAGGAATTCTTTTTCTACTGTTGTGGTGGAACTGTGTTACTTCTGTTTGCACATACAAACACAGGCATGTTGCAGTGCATGTTTGCAGCTTTTTAGACCTGGGATGAGTTTACTTAGTATGGGTCAATCTGCCTGTGTGTCCGTGGCCTTACCACTGCCATCATCACTTGTGCAATTTACAACAGCATTGCAGCAACTAGAAAATAACTATTTATTTCCTTGTCTTTTACGTCTTGAACTTTCTGATTACTTTTCATAAAAGTATTACTCAGTTTTATTTTTAACAACAGTAGCTATGGAAGGCTGTCTTAATCTCCAGCTCAGTTCATCTAAGGAAGACACATGTATTTCACTTGGGATTTTCACCTTATGTTTTTGAGAATAATGTTATGTTGAATTCTGGCTAAGGCAAAACTGGTCATTTTGCTGCTATTGCCATTTTCCCAACAGCAACACCCACTGGTACTGTGAGGACATTACAACCTGTCATAAAAGTGACTTCCACATGCTTTACAAATGCATTTGTGCCCTTTCAGCACTTTTAAAATGAGCGGTGTTTTTTTCCTTTCACCTGGCTGTTTCTCTTCCTCTCACTCAGTTCTGCAGTCAAGTCACGATGGCACACAAGGTGGTCTCATTGCAACTGTCTGTGCCACCAGAAGTTAAGGTCTGAGGCAAGCAGAAGAACTCAGGGAGGACAGGATCCTTTAGACAAGCTCAGCTATCTGCAATTCAGACTTACATCTCACTGCTTTCTTAGTAGAATGGAACAAACAGTGCCAAAGGTTTTCTTCTGTGTATATGCACAGTCTTTCTAAGAAAAACTTTGCCTCTCCACTTGTGTTTGCTGTGCAAACATTCCAGCGGTTGAATTTTACTGACACAGTATTCTGTAGACAAAGAATTTCAAACCTGCCTGCACAGATGGAGACTGAATTTCAAATTCGCACCAAAAAGCTAAAGTATTTAATAAATTAGGGGGAGGAAGGGCGGTGTCAGACAATTAGTCAGGTACTGATCAGCTAACCAAGATCAAATGAAAATATGAAATACTTGTGAGAAGCAATCAGGATAGCTGTGTTGGCAGCTAGAAGGTTATCTGCACTTCCTTATTTAATAGTTTAGAATATCAATTTATAAGTATCTGTTCTTAGAAAGAAGTAATCCTTCTTTCCCAATTACCTATAACTGCCTACTATTCCATACCTGTTGTGTATAGTTTAAATTAGACTATAAATATTTTAGGACTGGAAATGTTTTTAGTACATATTTGTATGACAGCCTCTGTAATGATTATTGCACTGGAAGTGTTGGGTGCCAGCCTCCATGTAATGGTGTATATGGTAGCACTGGCATACCTTTTGATGGTAAAGACAAAAAAGACATCTAGTATTTAATAATCACACAGCTTCAGATTTTGACCAAAGATATGAAAGCCTGATGTATATGTTTGTTTTTTAACAGTATAAAATCTCTCAATGGCACCTATATGGCACATAGTTTGTTAGTAATATTCTGTATTCAGTTTGGGTGTGGTAGATAAGTAACCTGTAAACCAAACTTCCCGTGTTGTCTGGAATATTTACTTTTGAAACAGGCAGTGCATGCTCTAGCTATCTGAGTGTAAACCTGTTTGCCTGACTGCCAAACACTACTCGTGAATGGCTTGTCTTATGAATCTGGCTTTGGAGAACACTTACAGCCACCGTTGTAACTCAGTAAGACAGGTTCATTCCTTCAGCTACCCCACAGCAATCCATATGTGGTCAACTTACATGTCATTGTAGTCTTCTGAAAGATGCATAGCCTTGTTTGAGACCTATTAAAATGGACAAATTATTTTACTGATTCAGGGTGATGCTGGTGTTACTGGTCGAAAGATCATTGTGGATACTTACGGTGGCTGGGGAGCCCATGGAGGTGGTGCCTTTTCTGGCAAAGACTATACGAAGGTGGACCGATCAGCTGCGTACGCAGCCCGTTGGGTGGCCAAGTCTCTTGTGAAAGCTGGGCTCTGTCGCCGTGTTCTGGTTCAGGTATGGTTTGCTATGAATGTTGCTTTTCTCAAAAGTATTTTTCTTTTTCAGCTTTACCTTGAATACACATCATACGAGACACTGTAGTAGAAGCAGTCTTGCTGATGGCTTGGGGTTGAAGAAAGGAAGACCTTGATATGCTTGGTTCAGGATCACTGTAATGTCACTAATAGCCTATTAGCTTCTTGAAGCTGGAACTTTTCATTTAGCTTTCATTTTATTGGCTGTTTTTCTGGACATTTATTGAGCTCTCAACCCTCTGACAGTTCCAGTCATGGAAATGAGCATGGGGTGACTGGATAATGGGGAAGAAAGTATTCCAGACACCTCAGAATTTTCAAAGTTTTATATTTTTCTTTTTTTTTTTTTTTTTCTGCAACTAGAGATTGCGCAAATGTGGGAAGTGAAGCAGAGGCCTTAGTTTTCCTAAGATGATTAATGAATGAATGTTTTTTTCTGTTGCATACTGTTGCCCACTGAGGTGCCATGTTCACTTGCTAATTATGGTGTCTTTTTTGCCATAGGTTTCTTATGCCATCGGGGTAGCTCATCCACTGTCCATTTCACTGTTCACTTATGGAACTTCCCAAAAAACAGAGAAAGAGCTGCTGGACATTGTGCACAAAAACTTTGATCTTCGGCCTGGAGTCATTGTCAGGTATAGAAACACACAAAAAGGAAAATATCTTGGTGATCACATCTTAGAAATGATTTCCTGCAAAACCATTATGTGTTACAATGTAAAAGTCAGCCTCTTGAACTAGCATGGGATTGTTCCATGCTTGTACAAAAGAGACTTTCTCTCATTCTGTCAGTCTTCACAGTTGATACTTTTTATGGATCTATCAGTGTGCCCATCCTGGTTTCAGCTGTGCTAGAGTTAATTTTCTTCCTAGTAGCTGGCACAGTGCTGTGTTTTGGATTTAGGATGAGAGCAATGCTTGATAACACACTGATGTTTCAGTTGTTGCTCAGTAGTGCTTACACCAGTCAAGGATTTTTCAGCTTCCCATGCTCTGCCGGGTGCACAAGAAGCTGGGAGGGGACACAGCCAGGACAGCTGACCCCAACTGGCCACAGGGCTATTCCATACCATACGGCCTCACGCTCAGTAGGTAAACAGGGGGGAGTTGGCCAGGGGGCAGCGATCGCTGCTTGGGGCCGGGCTGGGCATCGGTCAGCCGATGGTGAGCAACTGCATTGTGCATCACTTGTTTTGTATATTCTTTTATCTTTATTATTAATTATTATTTTCTCTTTCTATTATTCTATTATTATTATTTATTTTCTCTTTCTCTGCTATCCTTGTAAACTGCCTTTATCTCAACCCATGGGTTTTACTTTTTTTTTTCTGATTCTCTCCCCCATCCCACTGGGGGGTGGAGGGGTGAGCGAGCGGCTGTGTGGGGCTTGGTGGCCGACTGGGGTTAAACCACAACAGTGCCATATCTTTAAAGATAACAGACGTACTTTTCAAGTTTCATATGAAGCATATACTTTCAGCTTTTGACCTTATATAGTATGTGGAATTCAGATACAATAAAATAACTTTGTATTCCAAGAATGTTAAGTTGCTTTACTGTGAAAAAAGATATGTTTGATTTTACAAAAGGAATTGAAGGTTATTTAAGCTTTTCCATTAAAATTAATAGATCTCAATAATAAGGACTTTTCCTGTAGCCCTAAAGTACCTCACATTTAAGTTTTGTTGTCACTTTTATGGTTCTCCATTGGACATGTTCATGGGTATGCTTGCATCTCCAGAATATGCCTGCTTGACTAAGGGTGTGAAATGGATATCAACACCAGGATTTTAATGGTAGCTGTCATAAAGTGTCTTAATATGAAGAATTTTCTCTTCTTTTTATTATACACACAGGGATTTGGACCTAAAAAAGCCCATTTACCAGAAGACTGCATGTTATGGTCACTTTGGAAGAAATGAATTCTCATGGGAGGTGCCCAAAACCCTTGTGTTTTGACACTAGACATCACCCTTTAAAAACAGAAAGGAAGAGAAGTCCACTAATGATGAGGATGCTTCCAAAAATCGAATTTGCCAGCTTTGTATTCAAAAAAAGGAATTTTAAATTTTAAATGGAAAGAAAGAAAAGGATATTTTCTTGGAAATTGATTCTTTTTTTAACCCTCAGTGTCTTTCATTATCTAAGATATAAAGGACAGAGTCTGGTTTTTTTTAATCAGCATAAGACAACAAAATACAGTTTACTCTTTATTGCTGCTCTGTTGGTTTTTTGATAAAGACAAAGTATGACTCAGGTACACAAACTAATCGCTGAACCTCAAACCTCTCATGGGCAAAGGCAAAGACAACTTTCCCAATTCTGACTAAGGATCATCAGATCTCTTGCTTCTAATTAGACAATGGGAAATTCTGGGGTCCAATTTCTTTACTGGAGTTAGCATTGCATACAGCTGGGGGTTGCTTTGATGGGAGAAGGCTGAATATCACATAACTGTATCTTGGCCTCTTTTGTAGAAGATGTTAAGATATATGTAATATTTAAATCACCTTCACTGGGTATGTGCTGTTACTGTTGTGTTTCAATTACCCGTGTTTTTGAAAGTAAGTGTTCGCCTATAAGACAACAATCATAGAATAAAAAGCTTTTTCCTGCTATATATGTAAAGGTGCCTCTTTTTCTATTTTTTTAATGTTCCAGTCCATCTCAACTCAGCCTCTTATACTCTTGGCTTTTAGGATTTTACTTTACCAGCATAATTGAGTTTTATTACTTTTGGGAATTGTGGTGTGAATTTATCTTTCACTACACGTGTGATCACTGTTTAGTCCTTGTGATTAATAGAAACTTGGTGAAAAAGTACTAGATTTTTATTTTTAACTCGTAGGTTTTTGCTAGACAGTATTCTCTTGTAGTTTTTTGCTCCCAGGTGTTAGGTTTATTGCTTGGCTTACTAGGTTTGGTGTAATTTTGGAGTAAAATAAAGTGCATAGAAAAAAGTGCAAAACATCAACAGATATCTAGAGCACGAGGTTAAAATTTGGACCACTACCCTGTCCAGCAGTCTCTCACTGAAGAACTAGCCGCTAGATGGCTGTGTGTCCCACAGCTGTGGGAGCAAGTCTGTGCGGAATGCACATCCCTGTTTTTTGCCAGTGCTCAGCTAAGTCTGGGTACCGGTACCCTGTTACTCCTGCTGGAGGTAGTGACAGCCTTTCCTTCTGCCAGATGAAGGCAGCTGGTGTGCATGGTGGATTGGCAGTGATCTAGACTGAGGACAAGGACGTTTCTGTGCTCAGTGCTATGTTGCCATTTAAAGTGACAAACTACTTTTTGCGAAGGACTGTGGATTACTCCCAGGTTTGTTTAAATTGGGAGGATGTGAGATCACGTTTATTCTCTGTGACAAGTTTTGTTTGTCAATAGGCAATAAGGATGAACTTAATCCTGCGATACAAGGCTTACCTTTGTATGGTCGCCAAGAGTCACTTAATCCTAGCTTTATGGTTTAAGCAGCATCCTGTTAGATCTTCTATGCTGGAGAAATGCTGCCACCCCATGTTTCCCTCCTAACTAAATTCCTTCATGCAGCCTCTGCCAAACAGATGTTGAGATGGAAAGAGAGTGCCTATCTGTGATGATCATTAAAAAAAAGCTGCCATTCATTCTCTTCAAGTATATCACAGACACCACTTTTATCTCTTCAAGCCAGAAGTTTATCCACTTTAATTATGCTAGTGTGCTCTATATACAGTGTAAGTTGAGACAAACAAGTAGTAGGTTTATGTGTAGCTCCTGATCTCCTGAGGACTTAAAGCACTAATCAATGGCCCTCATTGGGCACCTGGATACATTTTGGCAGGAAAATATCTTAAAATGCAGCTGCATTTTAAAGAATGTATCAGCAAAAATTTCCCAGGAACTATTTTCCCAGCTGCATATCACTCATCTTGCAAGGAAGACAACTGTTGTGTCAGCCTAAAAAATGTAAACTGTTTGGAGCTAGGTCCTGTTGGTCTGCCTAGAAACATAAACCTTGGCCTTCATTATTAAAGACCCATTTTGCTAATAAACTTTTACGTATCAGTAACGTATACAAAGGCATTCTGCTAAGGCTAAGGAAGTCGCCATTCATGCTGCTGCAGAACTGTTTTGTGCAAGTGTTACAGTCCTACCTGTTTATCAAGACATCCCTGAGATGGCATAAGAGGGCACAGCTCTGTTAATGCAATGGGGGCTCTGCCATCGGCTTCACTGCAGGATCGCCTGGTCATAATGTGTTATACTACAACTAGCAGAAGCAAGTGGCTGAAACCACAAATAAAAAAGAAACTGGAAAATTTCTGTACAAATAAATGTGTTGCATAATGTAACGTGAAAGCAGAATGTTCCTGTCTCAACAAACTCAAACTTTTTGGGGACAAAATGAACAGTTCTGCTCTGGCGGTGACAATAACAACCATTACAGAGTTTGGTGGAGAGAGAGTGCGTGTCTGTCCAGCTGGTTTGGTGGGCAGGCGAGGTCAGCGCAGAGGCTTAGCAGTGGGATGTGCGTGACAGGCTGTTGGGCGAAAGGCTGTGACTCTGAAACTTGCATTTTACAGAGCCGGGTCAGTCAGTCACGCCCCTAGCACATGAGCATTAGCTAGATAATTGGATTAATCTGCCAGTAAATGTATAGGGTAGAAAGGATTGAACTTTTGTGGCAATTTTTCTAGCTATTCAGCTTTTCCCATAAATGGATATAAGCGGATGAGGTTCCTGACCCCATTAAAAAACAAACAAACAAACAAACAAAACTACAAATAGAAATACCACGCAGTTGCTGCAATAATAGACACACATAGGGCAGGTATGCAGTTGGTGATTTATTAGACACACAGAAAGTAGGTTCATGTTCTCAGGACTTTTTTTTTTTTCCTTTTCTGCTGCTGTTGCTGCTTTGTTTAATCTGTATTTAATAACCCGGCAGCTGGAAAATGGAAACCATAACTTGCCCTCCATACCAAGTAACTAAACTCTGGATGCTACAGGACGTAGAGCACATCACCTTGGTCCAAATCAGTTCAGCCATCACCTGATGTTTTGAGCTTTCTCTTGGAGCATGAGATACAGGGTTGAGCCCTGTAAGAAAGGCATATTTATGTTTTATATATCAATATATGTATGTGTGTGAGTGAGGCAGACAGACAAACCCAGACAGACGGAGGGGTGCGGGGAGAGCGAGCAGGAACATGACAGAGCGTGCATACACTAAACATGTTTACAGTAAACCAGTTGATCTGAAAATTTCCTGGTGGGTTTGGCAGCAGCAGGGAAGCCAGAGTGCCTCAGTAAGGTAACGAGAAACCTCCGTTTGCTCTCCCTAAACTGTGCTGGCAAATTCTCTGCTGGCTTCCCAGCAAGTTGGGCAATATGTGCATCACCCATCCAATGCCAACACCTTATCACAGCACTGCCTCGGAGCGAGGCATACTGTAAATAACCAGTGACCCACAGACATGCAGTGTTGTGCCTGACTCTGGTGCCTCAGCTCTTAGGATCCACAAGCAGCAAGTAACTAACTCTTGATCTCCTGCAGAAAAAAATGCTGTTCAGCTCATGCCAGTTCTCGAAAACTCTGGTTTTTATAAGTTTAGCGGTGCTTCTTGCAGGTAAGATATTGCCATTCTTGAATATGACTAACAATTATTGACATAGTGGCTGTCTTAGAGAAATGAAACATCTCACTTGGGAACCCAGCCCCAGATGGCCACAAACAGGTGATCAGACTGCTAACTGTTTAGAATAAATCGATATTTACACAGTTTATTCACACTTGAGCCCCGATTGCCTCAGGTGCACTGCAAGGTAGTGCCAGGACTGCAAAACAGTGGCACAATTCCCGTAAACAAGTACTGTAATGCAACATTTGGGGTTTGTTCATGTGTTGGGAGGGATTATTAACCAGCTATGTACCTGCTTCTATTGCCTTTCAGATTTTACTGAAATCGGAGCTTTTGCCAATCCAAGTCAATGCGAAAGTGCAACCATAGATGATGTGAATGAGAGCCTTGAGGTAAGAGGTTGGCTGCCTTGGCCAACCCAGGACCTGCTGTGCACACACCTTCAGGCGGTGGTGGGAGAGGCAGGGTGCCGCTGCATGTGTCTGTGCAGCCGGGTGCGCTGGCTGGGCCAACACGCCCTTCAAACTGCTTGGGCAATGCCTGGCTCAAAAGAAAAGTACATGATGAAAGATTAGTGCCATTTGACCTGCCATGTCTTTGTCCCTGCTACTGCTATTCAAAAAAAAATGTCCTTGTAGGTCTATGTTCGAGTTTTGCTTTGCTCCAGCTGCATAAAGCAGCTTGAACATATACAGTTGTCTTTTAACTTACATGCATAATGTTGTTTTCAATCCCACTTTCAAATATAAAGTGCTAAATATTTTAAATACAAGTAAAGGCAGTCAGCTTAAAGCCTATGTTTTATGAATTAATGTCCCTGTCTTCTATGGGCTGAGGCGTGATCAGACAGTGACCCTTGAATACGGTAGAAATGGTAAAGAAATACCAGGGCAGGGCCTGTGAAAACATTTTTCACACACAGTTGAGACATCTGTCTGTAAAACAGCGACACGGAACTAATAGTTGGAGTTGGATCCACATCTCGGTACATACTGTGAGCTTCTGCCTGGAGTAGCGTTCTGATCACACAGAATGGAGGGTGGTGAAAAAAGGCTGAGGGCAGCACTTGCCAAGGAGTTGTTCTCCCAGGCATCTGAGATTTCTCCCCCCACCCTCCCCGAGATCTGAATTATATTATTTTCTTTGTATGACTGATGTCCATCATTCTCAACAGTGTTTCTGAAAGTTTCATCCTGAGAAACGGAGTTAGACGTTGCTGGCTAGTCCTTCAGCAGCCACCACTAAAAATTGCACTTGCTCTTTTTCTTGCATCTGTGTAATTTCAAAGTAATTGGTATCTGTTATAATGATGGCATGCACTTGTGTGCATAGGCACACAATATGGACTGAAAGCTATTTATATGGGTACAGAATAATAGCTAGAGAAAATACAGGGATTGCTTTGTTTGCACACATTCACGAATATATATTTTTACATATATACAGAGAGAGAGAGAGAAATCTGTGAGATGCCAGCATTCAGAAGATAAGAACAACAAACCAATGTTTTGTACAGAAAGAAGATACATACAGTTGGTTATAAAGGCATCTTTTCATACATAGGACACCCTCCCCACCCTGTACCAGTCCTCCATCTTGAACTCAATATAATGGAAAAACCCTATCTAGCCACTTTTTTAAAAAAAGTTACTGGATTTCTTCCAAAAACGTCATGGGGAAATTAGAGTTACTTAAAACTGTAATTTTCAAGATGGTTCTTGTTCTGCATTTAAAATAAAAGGGGTGGGGGGAAGTATTTGACCACTTTCATAAATTAGTTCCAAGAGCTTTCCTCTCTAACAGACTTTTTTCTCCCCTAACTCCATAGAAATATTCAAAATGCTTTCATAGCATGATCGCCAATGGTGAAAAAGCTTCAATCAATTTCCTTGCCTGGACACTGCAAGAAATGCTTGATCTCCTGCGCCCTGTTCAAGAGAAATGTGAGGCTCCTCCTGAACCAATGCTCCTCTTTGCTGGGTGTTGAACAAAGTGGCAGTGGAGAAGCACTAAGAAAAGTGTCTGTATTTCCTGAGGGGAGGGAAAAATAAGATAAAGACATCTCAGCAACAAGCCAGAAAGCAGAAGTGCTTACCCACTGTGCTGGCAGGCATCTGGGAGGCATGGCAGCGCCAACATGTGGGTTCCCACCACCTCTGCAGCCCAGCCACGGATGCTGAGCAGCAGAAGGGCCTGCTCTGCCCTCTGGAAAGAGCCTCTTTGGTGTCTGGGAATGGGTACATCCGTCATATTTTTCCAAGAAATATTTGGATAGTTTTGGTCACAATAGTACTGAATGTTGGTGCTGTGAATGCAAATGCCACTTTGAGTAATTTTTAAATTGTAACGGGGGCTGACAGGTATTTCTCTGGCAGAGTGACAAGTGATGGAAAAATTGGGTGTTGCCAAAACAAAAAAAAAAAAAAAAGAAAAAAGAAAAAAGAAAAGCTTTTAAACAAACAAAAATACTTACTTTGACAAAGTCAGCTAGTGGGGGCAGTTGTCACCCATAACCAGGTCAATGATTTTGCCTGTGGTTTGCTTGGGAAGGGGGAGACTTTTATACTCATTCTGATATGTTGGGTTTTTTCTTCTTAATCTGCTCAAAAGTTTGCAAGCAGCTACCTCCGTGCCCACTCCCACTAGCCCCTAGAAATGGCGGGCTGGTGTGTGTCACCATTGACGATGCTTGGTACTGCAAACCCATGTGCAACAAGGTAATATTCATGATTTACTGCTGTTATATTGCTGGATCTATTCATCAATTTACAAGTGTTTATTGTGTAATGCATAATTTTCCTTGTTATCCTTTTTTTAACTCCCTTAGGGGAGGAGAGGTTGTAGAGTTTATATTGACCTTCACTGGCTGAATGTTTCTGCATCTTACATTTACCATGATGTAGCCTAAGACATACTTTGGTTTTTTTTTCCCCCACCTTTGTTTTCTAAGGGTTATGACTTTCAGTTCCTCAGAAGAAGGCGGCTGTACGAACTATGTAGCAACGCCACCAGGTTTTCCTGGACAACGCAGCTTGCTGAGGGAAAGACACTGGCTGTTTGTAACCGTGAGTATTTCTCAAACACGTCTGGTCACAGGGACGGGAGGCTCCATCTGTTTTTTTTAAAGAAAGGAGGATAGAAAAGTTTCTCTTTTCTTGGCGTGTGTGACACTGTGAAAGCAGACACACTGCTGAATCAGAAATCATGTTAGCTTTAAAACTGCCATGAAGGCCTGGGCTGGTGAGCATCACTATTTCAGCTTGGGTTAGCCAATACGACATGTATGCAATGCTTGTGGAGAGATGTGTTTTTTTTTTTTTTTTTTAAACAGTAAATATGTACTGTCTTAGCACAAACCCTACATTGCACAATGGCTGTGTGACCCACTGGACAGACAGCAGTAGAACGTAAAACTGCTATTTATCTTGCAACAGTACTTGACGAACCTCAGTGAAATTGGCCAACATCTGCACTATTCAGTGTATGTACCTACAATAAAACTCAGCAGCTGGCCCCCAGCCAGCAATGCTGGCTTTTTCACGTGGCAGCCCAAGGGTTTTAAGACTGCTCCCATTGTGTCCAGTGAGCAATCTGTGACCTGAAGCAGGCTGTCTGACTGTTGTTATTGCCTTAATTTAAAAATAAGTGTGCATATACATTCACAAAAAAGGCCAACCTACCTCTCCTATGGTTAATGGAAAATATTTTACTGTTGCCAGTGCCTTGTTGCTAGAGCAGGTTTTTTTTCCCAAAAGCAATCATCTAGGCAATTTTATTCCAAGCTGAAATCTTTAGTCTGGAAAATGGGAAAGCCGGTGTTTATTTGAAGTTCAGGATAAATCTGAGCTAAGTAATTCAGCTGCTTTTTTGTTGTTGTTGTTGTCATCTTTGATCTTTCCAGCCTCTGCGGTGGCCATCAGTGGAGCAAAATCTGCCTACTTCCCTGCCAACAGCACCTGTCTGCACACGTTAGCCTTCACTGAAACTCAGACAGAGCAGCTAAACATCTTCCTCAAAGAGCTTGGTGAACAAGGCATTGATGGCTCCAACCGTGACAAGGAGGCTGACTGTATCATATGTGGTTACTAGCACCAAAACACTTGTGCCACAGACCAACCAGCCACATGCACTTTGACGTGGGTATTTTGACAAGAGAAGCAGAGGAGTGAAATCATTGCTAAGGCGTGTAAACATACAGCTTTTATTTAGTTAAAGGAATACAGATCATAGTAATAATTTGGCCTCAGCTCTTGGGTACAGATATATAGGCTAACCCTAATCACATAGCTCATGGCAGAGGTGTTTCAAAGAAAAAAGATCACTTTTACGGCTTAAATTTGTCTAGCTGGAATTAAATAAGAATTAGAGTTGTTTAATGGATGCAGTCATTAGTTAAACACAATAACTGTTACCAGAAATCATCTTCTGTCAGGGGTCATCTTTACTGAGAAAAAGACACACTTTTAGTTGCTTTTACATTTGCCAATTAATCACTATTATTGCTCTGATGATCATTAAAGCAGTGCAAGTCACAACAGTTACTGGCTGTAGGGGTATAATTCTTTATTCATGTGCCTGGTTGGTTGGGGTTGAATCAGGCTGTATGTATGGCTGTTCAAGGTGGTGTGTTTTGCATGAGTTACAAACTTGAAGCCCTGTAGTTTGCTGGTGGGACAGCTCAAAGTTTTCTCCCTCTATTTAGCATCTTGAGGACATCCCACAGAAAGACATAGCCTTTAGATATACTTCAATGTACTTCTAGGAGTCAAAAAGTGTCCTGTATGCTTTGCCTGTAATGGCAAAATGGCAGGAAAAATGTTACATCTCAGTCCAGTACAAAATGTGAGAACTGAGATTGCCCTAAACTGGAAGATATTTGCATCATGTCTTCCCTGCCAAAAAGACGAAGGAGGCGGGTGTTGCGGGACCTGCATGAGAAGCTCTCTGGTTAGTGTGCCAGGGATCAGCTTCAGTCTCCTCTGTTCAGTCCCTGTGGGGCAAAACCATAGCGGTTCTGGAAGGACAGTCATAGAATCATAGAATACCAGGTTAGAAGGAATCCCAAGGATCATCTTGTCCAACCATTCTAGGCAAGAGCTCAGTCTAGACAAGATGGCCCAGCACCCTGTCCAACTGAGTCTTAAAAGTATCCAGTCCTATTGACCTTGGTTTGCTCCAACAACAGCTGTGCCCACCCTGTGGGATCTGGGGCTCCAAGTGCTCTTCCGTGCTTACACTTCCTTGCACTCCCTGGGCATATGAGGCACACACCCCTCCAGAACCTCCCTTAGGCAGAGGTTGTGGTTCCCACAAGCTACAGCTTAACTTTGGGGGGAAAGTACAGAAGCAAATGAGGCCTGGTTGGTAATAGAGTTGGACAGAGTAGTGCCAGGGTAGCTGCTGGTCCTAGCCCAATATTTCCACAGCTTCTGGCTAGTCGTCCTCCCCATTTTTTCCCCCTCTTCATTCTATCTCCAGCTGGGGCAGGTTTGGACATTACCAGATTTAGCAAAAATTTAGCTGGTCATCTGAATTTGTAACAGCTTTATGCATGAACAAATATCCAAGTGATTTTTTTGTCATTGATTCTTCTCATGAAATAGAAAACCTTGTTCCTGCTCTAATCTCCTTCCTTCTGTGAGCTCTCCCTCTTTTACACACCCCTGCACACGTGTGTGTACTCTGACAACCAAAGCCACAGAGTAAGAAGTGCAAAGAGCAGAAAGCCCAGGCCATTGTCCACCTAGCACGTGGTGCAAGTGAAGACCAAAGACAACATAGCATTGGAGATCCAGTTTATTTGTGGAGCTGTAGCTACAGAACAGACGTGCATGTGAATTATTATGAAATCTAAACAAAAAGCTTAGCTACTGCTTGCTTGGTTTTCAGTGGAATCTGTGCTTGGGGTTTTGTTTTAATTTTGTTCTGTTGAGCAAACATTGAAGCTGTAGATGTGAGGACAGCCAGCTCAGCTGTTTATGTTTCCTTTTTCTTCTTTACCTTTCCCCTATTCCTGTGAATCTCTCGGCCACAGACAGCATAGTTATGTGGTATGCAATGTCTAATTGACCTTTACCTCATTAAACAGTTAAATGATTCAGATATATAAAATTACACACTATCTTTCAGACTCAGAATCCAGTCATTACAAGCAAAAAAGCCCATAGTTTGCTTTTGGGCCCAGAACCACACAGTCATATGACTATGAGGGTAGCAGACAATTACACCAACAAAGGGATGAGTTGGCTGCTTTGGCTGCTTATAAATTATGGGGCAGTAACTGAAATCATTGTGTCGGAATCAAAAGTGCTGTAGTCTTAACGAAAAACAATGTTTTTTCAATCACTGATGGGTTTGTTTATTTCTGGCAAACAAACATCTTGTCACATGAAAATATAATGTCCTTGAGACTTTCATTTCCAGCCAATTCATTATCAGCTGATGCTCACATAAAATATCTGAAGCATTGAGCACTTCCCAGTATCATTTTCCTACTGGTGCTAAAACCCCATTTTTCTCTGAGTTACATTAAGCTATTCTAGTGTCTTTCCAAACCAACCAACAAAAGAAATGAAACCCAGTACTGGTATGAGGAAATCAAACCTATTGCTATTGTAAGCTAACAGAAACTGTTAAATCTGTGCACCAGAAATCCTGCTAATGAGCATCCCATAATGTGGAAGAATTAGGCTGGAAAGCTTAAATTTCATGTGGCGTGAATTTGCTATTAAGCTGGAGATTGGGTTGTTGGGGTTTTTTTTTCATAAACTTGCAGAGAAGCATTTTTATTCTACTCCCACCATCCAAGTTATTATTTATATGAGAAAGGGATGTTGAACCAATAAGCCTGTATGACATAGTTAAACGCTAAAGTAAACTTAATCACGTAAGTTCCCAGAGTAAATTTGTGTAATGTAATTCAGGCAAATAGTTGCTGTATGTTTGCATTAACTTCAAGTCAGTGTCTAGCCGGGCATGTCTGAGCATCGGGCCATCCCTCGTGCTCCTGCTCTAAACCCCAGGATGGGGAGGGCTTTGTGTTCTGGCACTCAGGATTTGCAGAGAGAGGAAAATTCATATAGAAGGAAACAAACGCAAAAACATTTTTGTCCAGTAAGTTTTTAGACCAGACAAAAGAAGCACAAGATGCTTATTTACCACACCATTCCCTGCTGGTTTTTTTTTAGGTTTCACAGTACAACCAGACTAAACCACTACCTCCTCAGGATATACCGCATGCTTTTGCTAAGTCCACCTGCATAACTGTCAGTCATCTCAGCTAAAGGCTTTGGTAATATTTACAGTGTAACTACAGAAAGGCAGGCTTTCTTGATATTAGTTAAGGGAATATAATGCTGTATTATGCTTGCTTCTCTTTCAGCATTCTTTTCAGTCCATTATAATGCAAGAGAAGTCAGTCTAGGAACTAATCCAACAACAGTAATTACAGCATAGCCAAAAAATGGAATGCAAAGTGCTGAGAACTGTGGTACATGAAGAGAAAATTATACGCATTCTCTTTTCACAGGAACTTAGCAGCGACAGACTGGGAAACCCATTGCTTTTGGAGGGATCCTAGGCAGGAACAGTGATCCTGAGAGATGTTATCATTCTGAACCATCCTTTAACGGGATCGGTGGTGTTACAGCTTGTACCAGGGCTGGCTCACACCGAGCCATGCAGCGAGATCTGTGGCACACGCTTCATTCTCCAGATCACCACTGCAGCGGGGGGCAGAAACATGAGAAAACTCATTATCAGCACTGCAGCAAAAATGACCAGCAGTATTTCCCATGGGGCCAGGATTGTTTCCACCATGATCTCCTCCATGTCAAGAGTCTGAAGCTGTAAAGCAAAAAAATACACTGCATTACTTTCTTACAAATAGGCATTACAATTGTATAGATGTGCTTGTTTTACCCAGCCTAGGGCTGTCGGCCTCTTCCATCTATTGTTTCTCACCCTGAAGAACAAGCCCATTTTCCCCAGCTGCAGGCTCCAGAGGAGCTCCTGATCTTTCTCTCTCTGTCCCCTTGAGAGCCTTCATGGAGCATCAGCCTGCTTTTCCCTTTTGGCTCAGTTGCAGGTGTAAGACACTATGTAAGACACTATATCCTCCCTGAAATGCCATTCCGGACTCTTGGGCAAGCCTTTGTCACCTTCTTTTTAAAATTTTTATTTTTGAGGCCCTCCCCTCCCACTTAGAGCATCATTACACAAAATGATTATTACACTGACAGGTATCAAAGAAAATAAAAGGACACAATGGAAAGAAAGAAGAACTGTAAGTTATCTGCCATCAGAATGTGTATTTTATCCCCCCCCCCCCCAAATTAGGCTTTAGAAACTTTTTGCTTGCCATAGAGCTTCAGTGGACACTCAGTAAAGAATTATGTGTTTTGAGAATGAATACAGATGTATTTTAATGAAACTGTTAAATCTGCTGAAAACCTACTTCTATTTGAAATGGTTTGATCAAACAATTTTGAGTTTAAGATGCAGAAGAGGTTTAGCAGCCAGGCAGTGGGGTGTATGTGCAGAGCAGAAGCAGAGCTTCTAAGTCTCAAGCCTTTAGTTTTGCAAAATAGAAAACGAAAGAGTAGACCAGTTCAGGAGATAAATCATGTTGGTTTTGAGACAAGGAGTCAGCACTGTTAACAGGTGTGTCCTAGTTAATCAAGGACACAATGCAATTCCTTCACCACAGGGGCCACACACCTGAAAGCCATAATGAAACCATAGGGCGGTGACTGTAGAAAAGGTGGTGGCTAGGGTCTAAGCAGGGTTTTTTCCCCCCACAACCTGTTGCAGTAAGAAGTTTTCCTGGGGGGGGCTGCAGTGCTGCCTTTGGTGTGGGAATTTGGCCTACATTTCGCCAGAGAAGATCTCAGGTTTGTGTGTTGCTTTTCAGAGGGATTGGTATAATGGGTTTCTGTCACTAAATCCTGACCCTTAGGAGAAGACTGAAACAGGGTTGATAGAATATGCTTATTTGGAGAGAGCAGAATTATTATGAGTATATATGGGAAGCTAGTGAGCTGCCAGCAATTTTGTACCTAGCTTAACAGTGTTAAAATTGCCCTCAGCTCAGGTTTTTTTGCTGTGGCCTGTGAGGAGAAGCAGCAGGTATCTGGTAAGAAATCCTTGAGGATTTAGGCGAAGATATTTCTTAATGAAATGTAGCAATCTGTTAGGCAGACTCTGGATGGAGTGTCTCTTAGCTGCTAAATGAACTGGACTATGCCACTCAACCAAAACTTGGCTCTCTGGTGCCAACCTTTCTTGTATGTTTACTTTCTCTTCTTGATATTGAGGTACCAATTAAGACTTTTTTGAGAGCCACAGACTTTGACAGTGGAAAACACATTCTCTCTCCAGACTCAGTTGTGCCTGTGCGGGCTCCCTGTCTGCCTCACACCAGTGCTGAGACCTTTCCAGAAACCTCAGCTCTCGCAAGGTTGTGTCAAGTTTTACAGAGAGGTTACTGTTAAGTCTTGCAAACTGTGAAAAGTATGGAGGATGTTCCCCTAGCTCAGATCCTCGAGCATGCTCGGGGCTGCTGCCTCCCCACCAGCTAAGCCACATACCTGTGGCAGGATGGCTGCTGGTGCTGGAATGCTGCCCACCAGGTTTGTTCCCTGCAGCTGGCTGTGCTCTGTGTCTGGTGTCACCCAAGCTATAAAATAGCTGCTTGATTTGGCTTGTTTTTCATCTGCTCAGACCTGCAGCTCTGACTGTTGGGGGCTGTACTCTGGAGCTCATTAGGCTATGTGATATTCTTACCTTTCTTGTGGCACTCTTGATTTTCTTCTTCTTTCTCCTCTGTTGGTGGGTGAAGGTAAGTGTGAGGCTGTTCACACCAGGGGAGGCAGCTGTGGGAGAAGGGATGTTTGTGCTCAGGGAGCTGCCCTGTGCTGCTTCATTGCTGCACTGTGAATATCAGAGCTGGGCCCCTTGTCCTCTAATTCTAAATTTTCTTTGTCTATCAATGAATTCCTTTAAATATCTTAATTTATGGCTTGCTTTGTGCTGTCTTGTTCCTGCCCTTTTCTCTGTCAGGTGTTTTCTGTTAACCTTGTGCTGCTGTTACTTTTGCTTCCTTCTCCAGCTTTCATTTCAATTCTTGCTGTTTGTTATTTCATGCTTTTCCTCCTTACCCTCTTTCAGATTGTCACAAGCAGTTATTCAGCCATAGTTTGGATGGGAAATTCCCCCCCTCTCTTCTGCTCTATTGATCCCTCACCAGCACCTTGGCTAAGGGGAAAAAAAAAAAAAATCCAGTGAGAGCACCCACTGCTCCCCCAGCAGCTTGATCTGGTGAGGATGAGAGCAGAGCATTGCCTGTTTCCTTAAATTCTGGCTGTGAGGGAAGGTTACACCAGTTAACGGCCACAAAACAAAATTCTGGTGACCTTCAGCTGAACTATATACCATGCTGTGTAAGAAACAGAGGTCCTAAGACACCCTGGATGCTGAGGATGAAGAAAGGCTCTGTTCTCATCCTCTGCTGAGAAAGTAAACCCTATGGTTTGAGGTGAGGAAGTTGAGGTGTGCTGGAGCACGCAGTCAGTAGAGGCACCATAGGGAAGGCACCCTTCTGCTTCATCCCTTGGTGAAGGAGAAATAACATGTCATTATGCCTGGATAAGGGATTGCTGTCCTGGCAGTCATACCATTAGCAGTGAAACAAAGGTTGGATGAAACAGCCCTCCATGCATCTGCGGGGGGGAAGCACCAACTGGGAGGCATTGCTGGGTGTTGGTCTGCCTTGCTCCTCCTGAGGAGCTGAAATGCTCTGAAGTCAAAAATATTGGTGAGGGTGATATTGCCAAAGCAATTGGGAAGTGATGTGAAGATCTGTGATAGTGTGGAAACAGCCTCAAGGAGTCAAGGCTGTGTAGCTCAAGGCTGTAAAGAGCAGCAGCTTGTTTGCCAAGGGCCTTGTGTGCCTGTCAGAGCTGTTGACTACATTGGCTTTAGCTAGAAAAGCTGCTGATGGCTAATAACTGATAGTAAGTTTTATATAATGCCCCCAAACTATTACTTTGTCCTTCGCCTACCTATTCTGTGCTTTCCCTGCACTCACATTCTCATGTTTTACAGCTTTTGGCTCTTAGCTTATAAATGAGCAAGTGCCGCGCAGCCCAGGGGTGTGCATGCAGCTTGCTTTGGTCTCTTGGGAACTGAATACATCAGCAACTCTTCATAGCTATGCCTATATGATAAGAGGATCATGTCATACATCAGTATTAGTATATTACATAATTTTCAGTAAGTTATATCATAAATAAGGTACATTCATGACAGTGGAATCCATTCCAAATAGAAATAGGTGCACAAGTGAGTCTGCTAAACTGTGGTGCTGTGCAATCAGCAGGTACAGAGGCTGGAGGCCATGGCTCAATGACCCTTCTGAATGTTGCTTGCCTGTGTTTCAGCACAGCTGTAAAAGACCTGGGACTGCTGCTCAGTTAATAAGGTGTTTCTTGTATTGACAACAGGCTGTGTGTGGTTAAACAATCTTTCCAAACAGCCAGTATCTCTGCCAACTTTCTAAACAACTAAGGTTTGATTATGGGAGGGTAAGAAGGAATCAAAATACCAGTTAACCAAAACATACCTCTAGAAATACAAAAGCAGTGGTATCTCTTTTGGAATAAATACACACAGTCACTGGAGCTTTGCAAGTTCTTTATCTCAGCTAAAATCCTTGTCAGTGAATGTGTGAGTGTATCAAATCTGATCTCTAAACCACAAAATATTTTGCAGTGAAGGATGCTCTAGATCTATCCCCTAAATTTAACAACTGGGTAGAAAAGCAAAGGCCTCCGCAAGGATTGGAGCTGAAGGCAATAAATGGAATGCAATAAATGACTTCTTTAGAGAAGTATACAAGGGGAAGGGGAAAAGAGGCCTATTAGAGAAGTGTGATTTCTGGTTGTACCTTCCATTTCCAGTGTTTCATTTAAGGTTTGCATGAAGCTATGCAAGTTTGGTTTTGGTTTTTTTTCTGAACTATAGTTGATGGAAGACCATTCTGGACACTAAAGAAGGGGTCATCTTAGCACAGTGGACAGAATTCTTTCTTACAAAAATCACAATTCTGTCCTTATACCCTCCACAGAAAACAAAATTATAACCTTGTTACGTAATTCTGGAAATGAAGATGGCATGCTTCACTAACTGCATATGTTTAATGCAATCTAAAGTAGGCCTTGTAAAAATGTATGTCTTAGATTGTGAATTGCTTCACTGCTCCCCCTATCTCAGCACAGATCCATTTATGAACTGTAATATCTTTAAGATCATGGCACACAACTGTCGCAGAGGGCTATGTAAGCAGGAAACAAAAGACTTGCTCTATAGTATATTTAGCTGATGTACTTGTCTGCCAGTTTATATCCTGCTGCAACATGGACAAGCCAGAAAATACTGTGTGACTGATTTGAAGCCTTAACTTTTGATTATTAGGAAAAAGCAAAACCACATATAGGCAGACAGGGCGATTTACTCTTTAGCATGGGCTGCTTTCTTCCAGTGAAGTGGATGGGCAGGGTGCAGCTGAGACAGCTGCCTTGTGGCTTCTGCCCTGCAAGGAATGTACCCCAATCTTTCCCCACCAGCTGAAACTATTTAAGAGTGCTTGTCCTGCCTGCTGCAGGCATTGCTGTATTGTATGTAATCTCTAACTGTAATGAACCTATGTTAAAAAGTTATTTTTCTCTGCTAATCTTGCATTTGTCTTCTCCAAGTTACTCATGAATATCTTTTGATTTTAAAGAACTAACAGTAGGGAAAACTTTATGAAAACCCAGATGTATTTATCCCCCTATCACAGCTTGGGGGTTGAAGCTATACTTCTTCAAGTATGATGAGGCCAAATGCTGAAGGCAGCAATAGTGTTATGCAAAGAAGGCTGATGTGCAGTCTCCAGAAGTAGTGTAAAAGCTTTGAGATGGTCTTCTGAAGCTTATGGGGTCATTGTAACATGAGAAGGTCCTCAAGCAAGATGCTTGTGGGAGGCGGTGGCCTCCCAGTCTGTCACTTGCTCTCAGATGTGGTTTCTCTGAAGATGTTTTGTGTGGGGCAGGAAGATGGTCTGGTATCTGAATTGGCACCTATTTATATAATTTGTCCTCCTCCAAACTTTGAAATAATTGATGATCGTGTAATAGTTTTTTCTCTCTACTTGGAAAAGTCACAAATCTAGTACTGCTGGCTAACCTCTGGGAACAGAAACAAGTTTTAAAAAAATCCTCTGGGAGCCTAGTGAACTTGTAAGTGCAGTTACCAAAAGGCAGAATGGATCAAAGTCTGCAAGGCCTGTTTCATATCAGTGAATTGGATTCTATTTTCTCTTGCTTTTGTCAGGGTATTCTGATTAATAACTACAGCACTTAATGTCATTCAAAAAGCACCTGAGAGCAAAAGACTCACTCAGTTGGAAGCAAGTAAGAAATGTGGGCAAAAACTGCCCTTCCTCATCTTCAGTTCCAACAGAAAAGCTGCAATTTCTTCATCTCCCCCAACGTAGCCCTTCAGGTTTACACCCATATTTACAGGCTTTTGGAAAGAACTGATTCTGTGTAAAACCTGTGACTTTTAAATGATTTCTTGTATTGAATGACTTCTGGCAGGTGAGAACCTCAGTGCCTGCAACAGAACAAATTCCCCACTGGTGAACTACTCGGTGCTCTTCTTACTGAGTAAAAAAACTTGCTGCTAAATATTTGTGAAGCAAGCATAAATGTGCCTCAGGCTGACACTTGCTTATAGGCTTGTGTGTCCGAGTATTTATGGAGCCACATCAAAGAAATTAGACCCATGACTAATGTGCAAACAGGTGAATTTGGTGTTTAATTTTGTGCTGGGTGGCCTGCTCTAAGATTTTTTATTTCTAGTGTTACTTGAAACTCTTGGCAACAGCACCAGATTCTACCCCAGATGTTCTCATAGGCAAGAAAATACTGACAAATGTAGGCATATGGATCTCAGCAGTAAGTATCATTTGCAAAGACCTGGCTGGAAATATATTGGGAGGCTTGGTTTTGCTGCTGTCCCTGAAGCAGATAGCAGGGCACTGGTGTTTATCATGTATCTTGTCAAGTAATCACAATTTGTTTAGCCTCTTCCACATTCCATGTTGGGGGTGGCGGGGGGAGGGGAGGAGAAGGGAAGAGAAGAACTCTTTCTACATCAAAGAAAACTATTGTGGCTTTATGAAAGACCGATCAGGCAGGGCAAGTTTTGTACAAGAGCTCTAGGCCATTCACTGTAATATTCAGTAATATTTAAGTGAGAATCAGTCCTTCCCTCTTCCTTCTCCATCCCCAAAAGCAGGGTCCTATTCAGTATAAGCTTGGATTTTCATTATCACTGAAACAGACTGAAGCTAAAGCAGACAGGACAAAAGAACTTCATCATAATGTGGTTGTATTAGCACTTTTAGGAATACCTTGGTCACAGACTTGTCTGTGTAATCAAGTGATAGTGCTCAATCACTAGTTTGCCTGCTGGAGATTAATCTCCTGGTGGAGATTAATGTAGTCAGATTGGATGAAAAGACACAATTAATAGTACTAAACAAAAACATGTCTCTGAAATGTTAAAGACTGAATATTAGTTATCTCTTTACACAATCATTTTTCATATTTTTGCAGGTCTGCAATTCCCCTAAAATATGCTAATTAAGTATATCAGATAAAACCAGATCTGTGATACAGAATTTCCGGTATCTTATAAAAACAGGCCTTAGAGCTCTATGTGTGGGGCGGGGTTTTATTATCTAGGTGTGAGAGCTGCCCATTTAGATACACAGATCGTCTCTCCGTTGCTTTTGCACAAGTGGAGCTGCAAAGCTCTTCCCATTTTGCAGAGGTGTGAAGGCTTCTTCTCCCAGGCATGTACTTATTTTAATGGAAGAACAAGTCAAAAGGGCTAAACCAGCAACAGCAATGAACATGTTCTGCTTTCTCAGTGATTTAAATCTTTAGGCTTGAAGTGGGGAAAACAAGTGTTACCGTGTACTTGCTCTCTAACATAACTGTCAAATTTCTATTAATATTTAAAGATAATTACACCTGTCTAGACTAGTTTTCTGAAGAGGTCATCACTGTTGCAATGTCCATAGTGTGCCTTGTAACCATGTGCAACTGCAGAAAGGTGAATTCCTATGCTACTTCTGTGACTGTATGTTATAGGCAGAGGTAGCAAACAGTAGGAATGTGAAAAGTTCCGAGACCTCAATTTCTTGCACAGTAATAGACTCGAAATTAGAGTGATGATCAAGAGATAACTACTACTGCAAGTTAAAAAGTGTCACTTAAAGCTCCTGTAAAAAACAGAAATAGAATTTGTGACTTTAGTACCTTAGAGAAAAGTCTGTATTTCAACTATGTAAACCCTCAGAAAGATCTAGTAACACTGCCTTGATCCCTAGCGGGCCAAACCTTTCAAATCAAAACGTTCTGAAAAGGCTCAGAATCATAAAATATTAAAAGAAATATCATCGGATTTGCTTGTGTTCTAAGTGTCTCCTCCACAAGTAACAACTGAATAAATTGCTAATTCTAAATATTTCAGTATTCATTTTTAAAAGGATTTCAGCCTTTCTAAAGCATGCCATAGTTTAGTCTCATTACTTTTAAGTAAAATTTGTGTGTATTTTCTGTGAGTAAAGTCAGTACAGGATGCAAATCTAGCTTAAAGACTTTTAAAATTAATATGAAGTTTCGGTGCAGAAATCGGATGTACAAAACTTGGGAGAAGATATTGCAAAGAAAGATGTGATGAAGACAGAGCATATTTAATAATGCAAAAGCAGTAGAGCACACTGCTGGGATTTTGCTGATCACTTCTTTAGTTGCAGTATGTTTCACCTCACTTCCAAAGTAAGCAGATGACTACAATGAAAGTTAAAATGCAACAGAAGTGTTTCTCTGCTGGTCTTTGAAGTATACATGAATCACTTTCTCTGGACATGTAAAGCCTGATTTTTGTATTTCATCTAATAAGGTGGTTTTATGTGTTATCTTGGAGTTCCTGGCAGATGTCTGTTAGCTTTCTGGCTCCTGAGTGTATTGCAGAGCGGGGTTATATACACCTGTAAGTCAAATAGACTTTTCCTGTTCTGAAATACTTAGACTTTAAACACCTTTGAATAAACTTATACAAGCTGACAGTCTGCTAACCGTAATAGAAAAAGAAAGGATTACCTTATGCAGTGCACTTGCAAACATAAAGCTATAACCATTTAGCAAACTATTTTGATATTAATGAACTTAAATTACATGAATAGCAACTCTATATTTGCCTCTTCATCCCTTCCCTGCTGACAATCTTGTAACCAAATTAGACATAATTTAGCTATCCCCTTGTTTTTGCAGAAAGACCAGCAAGTGGTTGAATTTGAGTTGAATGTTTTCATCTTTCTCAACTTGACTACCTGAAATAAATTCTGGCTTTTTCTAAAGCTTGAGTGGTCCTGCAGTCACTCTGATCTTCTTCCATCCATTCTTACCTTTTCGGCATCCTCAAGGTGTCTTGTAAGCCTTGCAGATAAAATTGAGTCGCTTTGGGCATCCATCCTCTGCTGTCAGGCAGCAGGAGCGTGTGTTAGAGAAGGTGGTGTTCAACCTACTAGGAAGGGTGAGGGCAGCGTCCCCTCAGCTGTGCAAGGCTCAGGTGAGCGAGGCAGCGTGCACAGGTACTTGTTTGTACAGTGGTGCCTGTATCGCCTCCCACTTGGTGTTCTTAAAGTGGCACAATCCTTCCAAAGAGAGGATGAAGCAGTTCTGCCTTGACCGCAGTTTGCTCAGGGTCAGCAAAACAATAGCTGGCTGTTTACATATGCACAAACTGCTTTAGGAGACAGTCACTTGTAGTGAAAAATGATAGCCCTTTTTTTTGCCAGGAAAATACTTGGGCTTTTCTTGTAAATCATATTATTTACTCAGAAGTGAATATTCTGATAAAAATAACCAGTCTGAATCAGAGTTATTTAATGAGTAGTACATTAGCCCTGATGCCCCTAAGGTTACTGCAGATCCAAGGGGTTCATACACCCAAATCTCTTACAACTATGTATGTTCAACCACCCACTTGCTACTTGCAAGCTTATCTTTATTTAAATATTTGAAAAATCACAGCTACAGTCAGGCTGCTGCAGTATCTATTATATGGAGTAAAAAGCACATAGAAATCCTTTCAGAGGCTTTGCAAAGCCAGCTCTGGCTCTCTTGCACGCTGTTGTGGAGGTGGCACTATGCGGCCATTGAGAAATGGCCCTTTTATCTATACACAGTACTGCATCTAGCACTTGACTGATGACAAGGAAAACTGTGAAGGCTAAACTGCAGCCTCGGTTAAAAACCCTTTGCTGGGGACACTGAAGTCTGTGCAATCATCTGTCTTGCAATGGAGACATCCACTTTGGTATGTTTGCATGTACTGAAACCAAAGTTCAGGCTTCAGGCATGTCCCTTTAGATCTTAAAGTTACCCAACTGGCAATAGTTAGTTTTTTTAAACTCTTACGAAGCACAGAATATATGAACTAGGGTATTTTTGCAGAAAATAATGATTTTAAGAATCGTTTTTGTGCTGGATAATTTTTATAGGATTAGAAACAATTTTCTGAACATTTGCTGGGGGTGGGTGGGATTTGTTTTTCATTGTACAAAGCAGTATCAGTAACGCTTTTCCCCCCAAACTGACGTGCAACTTCCATCTCTCTTGATATTTGACGCTATTTCACTGATCTGGCCAAAACCTGGTTCCTTTCTAGGTTCCAAAACTACTTCTCCTCTTTTTCACTAGCTTTTAAGATTAATAAGATTTAAATCTTATCCCGGTGGTGGTATCATTACTATCATCTTTGGAAGTGGTGCTCTCCATTGGCTGAAAACTGAATGTCGCACAGTCTGTCGTGTCAGCAAGACAGGTGGTCCAGTACACACACAAGTACTGGTAAATACATGACAAATGGTGGCAGCCTTCTAAGGCACAGCTAGTATTTACGTTAGGATAGGGTGGATTAGTCTTTTAAAATAAATTCATAAGCGTTTCGAAAATAACTTTGAAGTAAACAGTTGCCAGCCTTGGGGATTCCTCCTGTCTTTCTACAAATCAGACAATGCTGTGCTGCCCTCATTCAGATTTTGGACATAAATTAGGAGCCTAAATGCCAAGCCAATCTGATTTTCAGGCCAAGACTGCTGTTTCCAGACCTGCCTGCTGTCAGCAGGGTTGCTGGAGGGAGCAGCTTCAGGCAGGGTGAGAAATACTTGCTTGCTTTGAAGTTTTAGGTCCTCATCTAATACCGCAAGTAGCTAGAGTGTCTTAACAGGGCTAGTACCTGTAGCTGTGGACTAACACATTAAGTCCTTTACCCTTTTCCCTGGGAGCCCACAGGGGAAAATGCCCAAACACAGGGTGTTGGGGGAACATTTCTGCTCTGGCACGTATTCATTAGGCTGACAGTGAAAGCAGCCACCTGGAGATAAGCTGGATAAAATAAAAAACTTACCATGGCGTTAAAGGTTGGGGGAGGGGGGGTCCAATTTCATTCTCAGGCTGATGTTAATCACTGTAAACTTCCTAAACTCTATTGGAATACAATGAGTGGAAAACTACTGTACAAGGTGATGCCTGTGTTCCTGTTTCCTTGTGCTCGTGGCAGAGTTAGTTTCACAACAGGAGTCACGCAAGGCTGAAGACTGTGGGCGGGTGAGCTGATGGGTGCAGGCAGATACTGGTGAGCTGTAAAACATTTGTGAGTAAGAGTAAGAACAGAGTTTGAAAGTGAAACAGTGCCTATGGACTCCTGAGCCCTCATTTCCCCTCTACACATCTGTTTCCACTGGGTTAACATAGCAACATAACAGTCTACCTCGACCTTACATGATCTAGGATTCAGTAGTTTATATTTTGGCTATGTTGTCCAGAAATAGGGCATTAGTTAACAGCTTGTAGATCTCCTTACATGCTGAACAGATGCATTGGATAAACTGAGGACTTTGCTCACAAAGCATTTCTATGTGGGGATAACTTTACAGCTCCTGGAAGGGGAAAACATGGTCCTATATTGTATGCATTATTGTGGTGAAAGATTTTAACATTGCTGGATAGAATTATTAAGTAATCTGTGGAGGCAGACCACCTGCAGGCACCAAATTGTTCAAGCAGGAAGGTATCTTGTTTTGATGCTAGCCCTGTTACATTAATCATCCTAAGTAAATACCTGTAAGATAAATGCTTAGTTTGCAGAGAATAACAGCAAGACTGACTCACAGGCCCTGACATCAAGCAGAGGGCTGAACAGAGGCTAGGAAGATCCATGCCTTGTTATAGAGCAGGTGGTGAGAACATGTACTCGAAATATTTGAGTCATCAAATTTAAGTCAGCTCAGGAATGTCGTGCATGGCCAGTTGCTGCTCTGGAATTGCAGCAGTGGGCACAACTTTGGGGCTCCAAGCAGTCCCTTAGCTGGACCCTGCATTCACACCAGCTGTGAGCATGCTTTCTCTCCCCAATTACCTTCACAGTTTGACTGCTCTCTCTCTCCTTGTCGCACAAGAGGGTGAGAGGAGCTGGTCTGGCTCTAGAGCTGGATGTTTCCTTGCTCAGCTCTCTGTGACCAGGCTGGAACTGGCAAAGCTCATGTGAGTGAGTGTTACTGATAGCCAGGTATTTGGCCAGGTGTATATGGCTGCATGCCTGGATGCACAACCAGCCTTTGTACCATGTCATGGAGCTTATGCAGCGTATTAGGTGTATCTGAATCTTTCTAGCCCCAAAAAATTGACCTTGCCATGGCTTTACTGACATCCCCAAATCACACGGGCACTGTAACATCTCAGCTCTTGCACGTTTTCTTTCACACACCTGGGACCTTAGGCTTCTTGTGCTGCTACTACTTTGAGTCAGGAAAGAGATAAGGATTTGCTGGAGGGGCTCAGGACAGATGGCTTCAGGCCACCTCTTTTCAGATATATGAAGGTTAAAGACCTGCTGACAAAAGCTTTCCCATGAGAAAAGTAAGGTAGGCGAGTACCCCTTGTGCTCATAGCTCTGCGTCACCCTAGCAGCACTGCTTATTTCTTCTCTCAGGGGATCTGTTACAGGGGAAGGTGGCCACAGAAATGCAGGCTGAGCCACAGCAGTGGTAGCAGGAGTGTCTGTATGGGTAGGTTTGGTAGGGGAAACTTACAGAAAGGATCAAAATACACACAACTTAGGCTCATGGATAAAGGGGAGCTGGAAGATCTTGTGGCCACAAGTCACTTGAGGTGTGTGCTCAGGAAATCTGCTTCTTGCTTTTGTTGTAATAAGTCAGCAGGTTAACAGAGCAGTAGGAACCCCTAGGCAGTCCTATCAAGAAACACAGGGGGCAATGAATAACAGAACAGACAAAATAGCCACGACTCTTGTTATATGTAATTTCCTCTTTATGGCTGGCATTTGTTTAAAGGACAAATCAGGCTGGGAAGAGTGATTTCTATTTTTCCTGCTGTGTTATCTGAGTTCACTAGCTACAAATGAAGAGAAAAGGGATAGGAAAGCCTACGCCAGGGAGCCTTCCAGACAGCGGCAGGGGGAAGCGCTAAAACCGATAGACAGTAAGGCGATCCTGGTTGCACTTTTTGTCACTCCAGGTGCCATCAGTGTACATCTCCACACATTCCTCTTCCCCCTTGCCAGAAGGCTCACTTACATGCCAGTTAGTATTGTTCAGTCATGTGCCATCCAGGAACTGGAATTTGCTTGGAATTAGAGATTCCTTTATCCCCAGGTAGGCGTAGGTATTAACATTTTTCCCAAGGTACAGAATGGCATCATTCTCACCTGGGTTGCTTGGAGTGGCAATAGACCCTCCAACCTCTTTGCATTTTTTCAGTGTAGTATGGAAATCACCTTTTTTTCCCATTGGTAGCAAATATTTTTCCTCCAGCTGCTGTTATCTTCTTTCCCAAGTGGAAGACTGCAAGATGAGGTGAAAGCTGTTAAACTTTGATACATTGTTTTGTGGTCACTTTGCTGCCAATTGTAATTTCCACTATTTTTCTCTGTAACTTTAGATTAAACCCAGGAAAAGGTAAAGGAGAGGAGAACTTTAAATCAAAGATAAAAAAAAGAAAATTAAAAGAGACAACCCCCAAAAGCCAGAAGAAATTTGAAAAGATGAGGGCAGGGGGAAAAAGGAAGAAACACAGAAATATACAGACAATGAAATAGGAGAAGCACAAAAGAGGTTGGAGGTGGAGGGAAGGAAATAAGGAATTCTACATTTGGAAAAAGTACATTATTATTTTCTTTGGGACTCTGTACAAGCTCTCTGAGATGGTTTGCAGTGTACAAGGATATGTGTCAGTCCTTCAGTGAGTAGGATCTTAGATGAGATCTGGTTGTGATTGTTTTGGCATGTTTTTAGTGTTCAGTCTGTTAGGAGCCTGGGGTGCCCATGGAGCACTTCTGCATAGGCAGGGATTTTAATCTGATAAATTTCAGACTTGCACCCATACTTCAGAGCTGTTACCTAGGTGTCTCCCAGTAGCTATGAAAAACTAACTCTGCTCCTTGCACCCCCACCCCCCTGGCCATTTGAGAGTTATCACTCTCCTATCTACCAGTGAACAAAATATAAATGGAATGCAATAAAACAGCAGAAAACTCCGCTTTTTGTCCTGAGAAGCCATTTTGTTGCTCATCTTGTTATGCTCACTAATCCAGCTACAGCAGAAAATAAAGGCAGCTAAATTACCTCCTTCAAGACTGGAAATCCGATGTTCTAATTGATAGATAATGTCTTCCATTTCATTATCAACCAGTGGTAGGAAACCTATGAACAAAACCAGCTATTATGCACTTTGCGTTACAGTTGGAATCTTGACTTTCACAATAAAGCAGAGGTAATCACATGAAATTAATATGAACTTTTAAAATGTTTATTTGACCTGTTTTGGTTTACTGCTGTGTTTTAAATAGGGTATCTTTTCACATGTTGATCTTTGTAAGGATAGGGAGTACATTCCTGGAAACTACCTGCAGAGCAGTGATGTTTATGGAAAACTTGAATTAGCAAACTGAGTTAGTCTTCACTCTATAAGTGATTGAGCAGGTCCAGGCAAAACACTGGTACTTGTGCAGTAGGTTTAGTTGATTTTTAACGGTGTCTAGGGATTTGTGACAGAATCCTGCAGGCTGTTCAAACACTTGCAGCTCCAACCTAACACCTAGCAACAAGTTTCTTGTGCCCTGTGTAATGGAAAATGATATCCTTTTCTCTGTGAATTGAACCATTGCGTCATTAGGTAGGAGAGAGTTAAGTATCTTGCTTCATACAAGGAATTAATAAAATCTGTTTGTTTTCTATCAAGTAGAACCCATAACAGATTATACAGCATAGCACTAAGTTTACAAAGCATGACAATTGAACACAACAGTACATCTAGATAAAAATGGAGATGGTAACTGCATGTACCTGGTATAAAGCCTTCATCTATCCCATCTTCAGGCAAGTGCACAAAACCAGGCGGCAAAGGAATTCTTGCTGGTTTACCTTGAGCACAGCACAGGAGCAGGTAAAAAGCTACTGCTCCTACGATTTTATGGAACAACAGTGGAGACAGAATTATTTAAAGCTAAAGGTAAAACAGACTGGTTTACTCTCCAGTGTAGAGTCCCATGGTTTTTTTTTTTAAAAAAAAAAAGCAGCAAAGTTTTATGTACTGTAAGCTTTGCCTTAACTCACATGAATGTCATTGATGTAGTTGTAAAGTTAGGTTATTTCAAATACTTAAAATCTTCTTCCAAAAGACGCAGTCTGTTAATCTACTTAAGAGTTTAAGCTACAGAGCAAAACCCCCAAACATCCCCTTCAAAGCTTTTTTTTTTGTACAGCAGATATATATGTATGCCATTTTTCCCACACAAAAAGCTACAGTTTCAGTCTTAATTTTACAGGGGAGCAATAGACACGTGTCTGCTTTAGTAAGAGAAAGCCAGGTTAAGAAAAACTGGGACACACTCTCTTTATCGATTGGTTTAGAGTGAAACAATTGTTAATGCTTATTCTTCCATTATGGCATCCATCTTTTAAAGTATCTTCACCTGAGGTAATATCCTCTGTAAAAGTAAGTGAAAGTTTTAATAAAAATGTTGAAGCCTAAAGAAAAAAAATCTAAAATGAAAGGTTTGTGATAGTTTAAGAGGATTCAATGTAATTTAAATGGAAACCTACTTAAAGATGTTCAACTTACCCAGAAGCTCCGATATGAAATAAGACAGACCTTTAAATGGTCTAATTTATAGGGCATGTAAGTCGAGATTCATCTTGTTACCTACAGGAAATATAAAGAGCATGCAATATGATATGAATTTACATATGAATAGAAATTTCATAAACTGTAACTGAATGATAGGGGGTTGTTTTCTTTAAGAGGTAAACACACTTAAAATGTGAGGAAAATATTTGAGGGTACTTTTGTGATGTGTAGAAACACTTTCACACATTTTTAAAAAAGAAAAAAACAAAACTCTGGAGCAGAACAAGGCAATTTCTCAATACATATTTGAAATACCTAATGTTTCCACAGAACAGCTGTGTAAATGTTCAATCGTAAACGTCACTGAAGATAAGCCAAAACAAAGAGTTCACTTGAAATATAATACGTACCAGGAGCACAACCATCATTTTCATTACAGACTGAGGACTTATCAGTGATAATTACTGATGTTTTGAATCTCATAATTGTAGCAGCAAAGCTGAAAGACACTGGTACATCTGCAGAGTATGTGGAGGTAACAGCCACAGAAGCACATACCTAGATAACCTAGAGAATACTCCAGGGGAACCTTATATATTATAAATAATAAGGGTTTTACAGTACTATCTAAGTAGTACAGTTTTAACCAACATAACAATGATCTTTCACTGAAGGAACAAGCTGCTGTAAAACAGTCCTGTAAGAATAAAGGCCTCCAGATACAGAGCATGGCCATGCGTTTTTAAGTTATTCTCAGCTGAGAGTTGTTTCTATCTGATGGAGACTTTTAGGAAAGGAGTTTCAGGCTGTGCTCCAGTTCAAACACATAGATGCGGTCACATCATCCTTGTGGTGTCAGGCCAGCATCCTGATGTTGCAGCAAGGCTAACAGCTGAGTCAGCTGAGGAATAGGTGCTTTGAGATTAGATGGGGAACATGAGCAATATCCATATTAGTCTATAGATGTTACTGTATGTAAGCAAACCTAGATCACCTCCACAGGTACTCCCCACCTGTACCCTGCACCTTCCTACTTAGCTCAACAACTAATGTAGAGTCCTTTGTCATTGGTGTTGTGCCCACAGAAGCTTGATTAATTCCTGCAGCAGTATTTACTGAGTGCCCTGGAAAAGGCTCCAGTCCTGTGAAAAATAAATAAGCAGTACCCAGATGTACGTACCTTGACAGAAGAGGGCCGTTTTAAATTTGTATGAGTAATCTTTGTTTAAAGTTTCTTGTTAAATTTCAAGTTTCTTAGCTTTTGAGTGTTTGACTTAACGCTCTTAACATTCTTTTGGCTGAGGTTTTCTAATTGTTTTATGACCCCCCTCCCAAGAATGTGAGACAAACCATTACCTGGGGTCCAGATGAGCCCTAGAAAAGGTCACTGGCAGAACGTGGGCATTTGCATCTGTGGTGAGAACAACTTTAGCACTTCAAACTGCATATGGAAGAAACCACAGGTTAGGCAAGTGTGAGAAGAGGATGAGGCTTGGCTTCCATTAGTGGGTTTCACATGCTGGCTAATGGCCTGGGAAACGTGGAGGGAAGCAGAACCTTTCTTGTGCAATAGACTCCTTGTGAGAAGAACTGATGTAGATTTGATAAATTCTAAACTTTTCTTCTCTTGGTTTTCATCAGCATATTGATAAAACGGATCAAGCTAAAACAGGTATTTAAAAACACTTATATTTCTACTATGCTTGTTTATGATTGCCTAATAGAATATTCTATACAACTATCATAACTTGTAAACAATTTTCTGATCTTGCTTTGAGCTGCATATCACGGAAGCTCAGCAAGATTCAAGGATACAGATCTGATAAAGGACAAACAATTTTTGAGGATTGAGGCAACTTTTCTTCCGTGTTTCCACATCTGTTATTAAGAGGTTTTATAATTTCTGTGCTAGTGAAGCAAATGAAGGATATTCTGAGTAGGTTCAGTGTTGCGCAGTGTAGGTAGGTAAACGCAAAACATGCTAAGGACAACAGCTGGTCAAGACTGCTTTCTTAGCTGCTTCAAGGAAGATAGACTCTACAGCTGAATTTCAGTTTATGAAAGTGGGTGTGTGTTCCTTCCATGAGCCTGTTTGTTAGCCTTTCCTCTGTATACTTAACCTCCTGAAAGTTGGGTGGTTTTTTTTTTCCTTCATAGTCACACCTCAGATGACCTTGAAAATTCTTTTCTTACTCTGTCAGTTTGCATCTAAATGGCCCCAACCCCACTTATATTTTCTGTTTACATTGACTTTGTGCTGATCTGCTGTTGTTTCCATCCTACCTTGTTACCACCTTGTCCTGTGCTTTCTGTGTTTCCTTTTCTTTTCCAAATCATTGTCAGACTGGCCCCAACAGCTCTCTTATGCCTGGGAATATCAGGAAGAGCACAGAGCACGTGGGACCTAGGGTCTCCCCTTCTCAGAGGAGGGCTGAGGTTATTTTTGTTGAGCTTTAAAAATCAGGAAGCAAAGAATTCAGCAATGTATGGATACCTGGGATAGGAAACTTCAACACAACCTTTCTTTTTCTTTGAAGTTATGAGCAGGATTTTAGCACAGAAAGTCTTAATTTTACCTGTAGACAGTGTGATCAGTGCTCATAAACGCTACTGCTATCTTGCTCCACTGACTTACGTTATGTGTGAAGCATCCAAGTGAAGGTTGCTAGATGTCTCTGACATGTCACTTGGTACAGCTCAGCTGAAAAACACAGAAAGAAAAAAAGATGTTTTTGTATTTTTATCAAATAGAAATCAAGACAATACCCCATTTCTTCAATAGTTTATTAATAGCAATGTAACATTCTAATGGAAGGGAGAAAAAACCTCATGTACCAGAAGAAACTATTTTTCCATATATTCTGCAGTTGTTCTCCATTATCTGCAGAAGAAGGTTAAATTAAAAGACACTACAGTCTTTGCTATCATAGAATCATAGAAAAATTTGGGTTGGAAGGGACCTTTAAAGGTCATCTAGCCCAGACCCCCTGCAATGAGCAAGGACATCTTCAACTAGATCAGGTTGCTTGGAGGTCTGTCCAACCTGACCTTGAATGTTTCCAGGGATGAGGCATCTTACCACCTCTCTGGGCAACCTGTGCCAGTGTTTCACCACCATTGTAAAAATTGTCATTGTAAAAAATTGTCTTCCTTATATATGTAGCCTAAATCTGCCCTCTTTTAATTTAAAACCATTACCCCTTGTCCTGTTGCAACAGGGCCTGCTAAAAAGTTTGTCCCCATCTTTCTTATAAGCCCCCTTTAAGAAGTGAAAGGCTGCAATAAGGTGTCCCTGGAGCTTTCTCTTCTCCAGGCTGAACAACCCCAACTCTCTCAGCCTTTCTTCAAAGGAGAGGCGTTCTATCTCTCTGACCATTTTTGTGGCCCTCTTCTGGACCCGCTCCAACAGGTCTGTGTTTTTCCTGTGCTGAGAACTCCAGAGCTGGATGCAGTACTCCAGGTGGGGTCTCACCAGAGCGGAGTAGAGGGGGAGAATCACCTCCCTCAACCTGCTGGCCATGCTTCTTTTGATGCAGCCCAGGATACGGCTGGCTTTCTGGGCTGCGAGCGCACATTGCCAGCTCACGTCCATCTACTGGTATCCCCAAGTCCTTCTCCACAGGGCTGCTCTTAATCCTTTCATCCCCCAGCCTGTGTTGATACCTGGGGTTGCCCCAAACCAGATGAAGGACCTTGCACTTGGCCTTGCTGAACTTGATGAGGTTCACACAGGCCCACTTCTTGAGCTTGTCCAGGTCCCTCTGGATGGCAATCCTGCCCCTCAGGCATGCTAACTGTACCAGTTGGCCTCCTCAAGGGTTAAGGTATGGTACCTTCCTGTACGGTTCCTTTTGACACCTGAGCCACAAGGGCAGAGAGGGGTGAAAGTTTCATTCCAGGTTTCACCTGGCATCACACCTGGCTTATCACCCTTGCGCCAAATTCTGTTAAACCCTGGTTTCCTAACATGGACTTCAACTCAAATCCAAGCCTCCTTATCATTTTTAAAGGTGCTACTCTAATTTCCAAGCGTCCTGTATTGATTGTGCTTTAAGCCCAGGTATGTTTGTATAACTGTAGGTTAATGTGATTTTATAGCAGTACATATCAACTTCAGATAAAGAAAATCGCTTGCAATCTGACATGCTTTGAGGTCCAGACAAACGTGTCTGTTACACCGTTACAAACTACTCCCAAGAACATTGTTTTGCTCTGGTTCATGGAAGTTGCAACAGGGCCATTAGTCTTTCTACCACTTTCTACCACAGTGTGGTTTCAAAACCAGCTAACAAACTTCCTGATGGCAAATATTTATTCTCTTATTTGTACTTATTGTTCTGCTAAAGAAAAGCGGCAAATAAATGCAAGATGTATGATTAACCTTTACCATACTTTGTAATGCATCACTGCTAGGGTATTGCGACAGTAAATACTGGTATTTTTCCACCATATATCTTCTTTTCTCTGGAAAAGAACAGAGGAATAACCTAATTATTCTTTACACTTGGCTTCAAAATTTAAAATAAATAAATAAAGGAGGCACTGGTCACAATTTATACAAGATAAGGTAGCCCTGGTAGCCTATGTCATATCCTGCCAGTTACTATGTTCACATAAGGTTGAATTTGAACTCAATTTTCCCAAGAACCAAACCAAGGGTTTGGGGTTGTTTAATCAATTTCCTACAAAAATCAGGAAGTCACCAAAAAAGGGGACTTATTTTCTGTAATCTAAAGTCAATTTCTTTACACATGGTAGGGATTGATGGGGGCAGGGGAGAGGTTTTTGAGTGCTCAAAATTGCTAATAGTATTGCTAAGCTAAAACACCTGATTAAATTATATAGTTATAAAAGAGGATATCACTCTAGACCAGACAGAATTCTCTCTGAAATCAATATCCATCATTTTTATGGCCAGACAAAACTCTCATTGTTAAATATCCTGCAATAACAATTGTATTAAATCTCTCTTCTGTGATATGCAATCCATTTGGTTCAGAAGGGACTGAATTTTTGTGACCTTTTAATGTGTACTAAGATCTTAATTCTCAAAGTCTGCTTTTTTAGCATTTGAGAAGTGAATAAGTTATTTTCTGAATGCAAGATCTTACTGTTAGATTGCTTTTCTGTAGCAAGTTACTATAAATTAAAAAAAAAAAAACCAAACCGCAAACCTGGATTTCTCCTTGTCTGGTCATTATGCACCAGGGATTATTTTTGCTCATTGCATTCTTAAGGAAAGATTTTATAAAAATTATTTATCCTATAACAACAGAACAGAGAAACAATTTATTCTGTTTATTCTTGTGCCTGACCTCTCCGTCCATAAAAAAAAAAAATCCATTAATACAGAAATGCAGAATTTGGATCTTTTACAAAAAAATAGAATGAAATGTTTATAAGTGTTTTAAACCGCATTTGAGGGTTTAAATTGATAGGGTTATACACACACAAGCCATCTAAAAGAACAAAATAACAATTTCTGGATATTTTTCTGTTCCTCTGTGGAACTGCAAAGATTAATCAAGTAACATTCTACTGAGAATGTACCCGCACAAGGATTTTAATTACCACATATGAATCCCATGAGATACAAACACATTCCAAGCCTGTCTGTAGAATATTGCTTTTATTAGGGAATTTTATTTCTTCAACATACGATGGTTGACACTGGACTATTTTTTTTTCTCTGAAGTTCATCAAAGTTAGGTGATTAAAGAACATGGACACTTTTTTTTTTTATAAAGGCAGGAAACTGGCAGATGTCTACTTGATTTCATCAGTTTTATATATGAGGCATTAGTCAAGACTTCAGACACAGAACAAGGAGGGCTGCTTCAGAATGGTATAAGAGGAAGGTTAGACATAGCAAAAGAGATGAGTATGATGTTATAAGGAGTTGTTTTATGAAAAAAACTGAGGAGTTTAGTTCAATTACCTGAAATGTTAGAGATCTCAATGTGAACCATAGAGAGGAAAGTGCTGCCTAGCAGTTTTTTGACAGGTTCTGAGGAGTTTTTATTTTTAAGCAGCATGTGCGTTTGACTTTTTTTTTTTTCCCTTCTAATAGTAACGGCTTAGAAAGAAATTGGACTCTGAGACCTAGCCTAGCTGGTTTGGTTATTGATATAAAAAAAATTAGCTTTTGACTGAAAAAGTAAACTTATTTTACTTAACTAGTTAAAAAGCACTAAAAAGTCTTGAAGCTTAAATCTGTTTAGATAGGTCATTTATTGTGTTAAGCCGTTTGTAAGATTTTACACATTAAGGATTTTAACAAGAGAATTGTATAGTCATTTTGTAAACACAAGTGCGGTGGAGATAAATTGTTGATTAACTAAAGGAATGGGATATTCCAAACTCAGTTGGAGATCTATGTAAATGAATGTGAATTTGGTTTGGATAATAAAAGATCGTTAGTGTTGTGTGGGGGTTTTTTTTTTTTTTGTCTCTCCAATATGATGACTTCTTATGCCAGGCAGTCATCTTGCTCTAACAAAGAATCTGTATGGTTGAAAGACTTAAAAATTGCTAGCAAGGTTTACTCATTAAAATATTAATTGATTAAAATGCAAGAGGTAGAGGTAGTTTTGAGTAAACTTTCAACTCTTTCTAGCAGATCTAGTGCAGCTACTCAGAGCTAAGTCTTACCTTTTCTCAAAGTAACCGAGTCAGAATTTTTCTCATGGCATGATCTATTCCCTTCCTGTTTGACATTTTTGGCCAAAATGATATCATGGTCATAGGTCTTAAAGGAAGCTATTTTGTAAAGCAGATTCACATGTTGAGATCTATCCAACATGGTACTGGGTGTGCTTTTCCCATTTCAAAGTCCCTGTCCACTCTCAGATCAGCTGAAGTGCTGTATGTAATGCTAGACACGAATCACCTGCTGTCCAAACTACCCCATTATCTCCTGTGTCTGAAGATGCTAAAGCTTTCCTACTTGACAGGCCTTGAAATGACCATGTGAACAGATCCCATCTCTTCCTCAATGCAGGCTAGGGACAAGGACACCACCACCCAGAGTCAAGTCCAGGTTCCTAAGGGCTCCCTGCACAGAGCCAAATGTGGGCGAGGGGGAGAAGATGAAGCAAAAGTGTTTATGCATGTGTGTTTAACTCCAGTGCTTCCTTTTTTTTCCCCTCAGGTGGTGTGAAAATGATAATGGATGAGCCCAGGACTTCCTCACTGCAAGGTGAGTGTGTGAGAATTTGCTACTTGCAGTTCTTTACTAAGCTCCCACTGCTCACCAGCTACCCCAACTGATTAGTGGTGAAAATATTTTGTGAAAAGCTGCTTTGTGACCCTAGTGGATTTGAATCATTGTCTGATGTGTGGTGGCTTGGCAATAGCTGGTGCTTGAACTGGTTGAACTTCAAGTCTTACACGCTCCCCCAAAATAGTATGTGGTTATTCAGTGGTTTGGGAGAAGACAGGTGTCCTTCTAACACTGCAGTGGTCATAGTTTTATGAGGGAATGCGATGTTTTAGCAACGGAATGCAATATTTAGTATTTTATTCACCTATTTCTATGTCTACATGAATCTAATGCAATGTTTATTTTGTGTTTTATAGAGAGTAGCTTCTGAAACTAAGAAAATTAATTGTAACTGGTACTATTAACATTTTTACAAAACAAAAGTTAAATATGGATGCTGAATGAATCAGTGCATGCTTCAATATGACATAATACAAGCCCTTTAATTCAAAGGGATGTACAAGAGAGTACTGAGGGAGCTGGCAGAGGAGCTTGCTAAGCCACTCCATCCTTTATCAGCAGTCCTGGTTAACAGGGGAGGTCCCAGATGACTGGAGGCTTGCCAATGTGAAGCCCATCTCCAAGAAGGGCCGGAAGGAGGATCTGGGGAACTACAGGCCTGTCAGCCTGACCTTGATAGCGGGGAAGATTATGAAGCTGTTCATCTTGAATGTGCTCAACAGGCATGTGCAGG
>VZTL01067062.1:78532-97907 GCA_013400535.1 Scopus umbretta | reverse complement strand
CTGGAG
This sequence comes from Scopus umbretta, assembly GCA_013400535.1. Classification (NCBI taxonomy): domain Eukaryota; kingdom Metazoa; phylum Chordata; class Aves; order Pelecaniformes; family Scopidae; genus Scopus; species Scopus umbretta. The sequence goes on along the minus strand of VZTL01067062.1, from coordinate 97,901 downwards.
AACAAGTCTTGTGAGGAGTGGCTGAGGGAACTGGGGTTGTTTAGCCTGGAGAAGAGGAGGCTCAGGGGAGACCTCATTGCTCTCTACAACTCCCTGAAAGGAGGGTGTAGCGAGGAGTGTGTTGGTCTCTTCTTCCAAGTAACCAGCGATAGGACAAGGGGTAATGGCCTCAAGTTGTGCCAGGGGAGGTTTAGATTGGCTATTAGGAAAAATGTCTTTACTGAAAGAGTGGTGAGGCATTGGGACAGGCTCCCCAGGGAAGTGGTGGAGTCCCCATCCCTGGAGGTGTTCAAAAAAATGAGTAGATGTGGCACTTTGAGACATGGGTCAGTAGGCATGGTGGTGTTGGGTTGATGGTTGGACTAGATGATCTCGGAGGTCTTTTCCAACCTTAATGATTCTATTTGATTCTAAAACCTGAGATCACAATTGCTCCAATGAAGTCAACCTCTGAGCATATCTTTTAAGGCAGAAACTACTAAATACTTGGAAGTACGTCCACTATGAATCCATGGGCAATTTTAACTTCAGACTTTTCCAATATCCCAAGTCAAACCTTGGAATTTTCCTCTAATCTTCACAAAGGCACAGAGACAGTGTGCCAAGAAAAATTAATTCTGAGCCATTCTCTACCCTCCAAAAGAGAGAAACACATCAGTTTAGTGCATTTTAATTAAGTTAATCACCTACCACATTTGGTATTTTTGTAAGGATTAAAAAAATACCATAATATGATTAATTTTAGATTTTCTGACATAGAATAATTGCAGAAAATGCATAAACCCAAGACACGGGATATTTCATTGTCTCCACGCTCAGAGGTGGCTGAAAGGCCGTTCTTTAAAATTCACAGATTGTGAGGTGATACAGGTTGCACTTTGTGTCATGCCAGCTCCCATCAGTGTACATTTCTACACATTTTTCTGTCCCTTTGCCATTAGGCTCATACTGGTGCCACTTGGTATAATTCAGAGGCGTGCTATTTATATACTTAAATTGACCTGAAATCTCACCCTCTTTAATGCCCAAGTACGCACACTAGTTATACTGTTTCACAATACCCAAAATAGCTTTATTCTCCTCCTCAGTCACGGGAGTTCCAAGAGTTCCTCCAGCCTCTTCACAGGATTCTAGTGCAGATGCAAAATCAACTTCCTTCCCATTGCTGGCAAGTATTTTCTCTCCTACTTCTCTTATTTTCCCATTCAAAGCAAGCACTAAAACATGAAAAGAAAAAACCTACTTAGCTTTTAAAATTTCCTATGGTATATTGATGAGAAAGCAAAGAAAGAGAAATCAAAAAATGAAGAGAAAAATTAAAAGAGGTAAGAGGAACAGAGGAGAGAATGTAGAGGAATAAAGATCTTCAAAATTTTACCAATTCACTAGTTGTTCACTAAGTATATTGTTATGCTGCTCGTGACCATCTGTCATTGTCTTCTCCAAGACAAGGATGCCCCGCTAACATTTTCTACATACACTATCAGCCTTATTATATTGTGTGTACTCTCTAAAGAGGATCAGTTTGATTCTCAAAAGAGAAATAGTAATTTTTGTGAATTCCTTCTCAGTACAAAACAATTTACCACCTTTAACAATCTGGTTGTTAATAGATAAAAATGCTAGCAACATGGTACAAGGCTGAGGAGTTCCCAAGAATCCATGTGGAAAGTACAACAATTTACAACATCAATTGGATTATTTTTTTTTAATAAATCAAAAATCTGCTTCTCCAGGGAAAATGAGTCCTGATCTCCCCTGCTTTGGATGAGAAAATGGAGTTTTTGGATGTAGTACCATTTTTCAAGTGCAGTTCCTTTCCTGCCAGTCATGATTCTATAATTAAGTTTGCCTATTACACTTAAAACTGACTGTGAGCTGAAAAAGTAAAAAGGGGAAAAATTACCGCCTTCAAGTCTGGAAAGTCGGTGCTTCAAATTTACGAAAACATTTTGGAGTTCAGTGTCTAGAGAATCAAGTAGACCTATACAGATAAACCCAGAAGTTTTACAAACAAGCAAAACTAGGCTCTGCTGATAGGAACAATTCCTTGGATAAAACTAATCATTTTCCAAAACTAACTAGCACAAGTGTATTTTTTTTAACAACATCTGGCATAAATATTTTCCCAGTATTTTTTTCCCCACACTGCTGTTAACCAATATTAAAGCAAACAAAAAAAACCCCTCTAACCCTCCAAAACACTGGTAATTCCCCTCTTCACAGAAGAAAATGAGTTTTTCTGGTCAAAGCCTTATGTTTGTCATGTCTGTGAAAGTGGCTTTGCCAAAGAGAATTTGTTGCATTCTAATAATTGTTAGTGAACAGGCACAAGAGAGATTTTGGGGAGGGAACAGTTCCTATTTAGCAGGCATGGTGGTTTGGTTGGGGTTTTTTTTTTGGGGGGTGGGGGGTTGACAGTTGGACTAGATGATCTCAGAGGTCTTTTCCAACCTTAACAATTCTATGATTCTATGGCACCATACCATTTTCTTTTTAATCTGCTGGGTGGGTGCTTTGTGTTTTTTACAGTGGGATCTAATTTTAATGGAAACCATAAACACTGGTATAGGAGTGTTTCTGCATAGATTGTGTGAAATCCAGTCAATCCAGCGCTCCTTACTAAAGATGGAAAAATCATTGAAAAGGTAGATACTTTTTTCATACAAATTTCCATGGGTGACAAAGCTTCTACGTGTAGAATAAAGTTACTAGTGTTCTCCCATGATCGTGTTCCCATTATTCAAAACTAAAGCTAACGGCAATGTAGAAGCACAAAATATTGCTGCATCTTCCTCTCTCAGAATTGCAAAGTTGCAACTCTGTCGGCACTTTATAGTCAGTAAAAACCAACATATTTGACCCAATAAAGAGAGTCCATTTTGAGACTCTGGCAGAACGTTACATGGACATCAGCCTTTTTCACCTGATGGTCCAAAATAGCCTTTTTCTCCTTTCTCACCTTGCAGCCAAGGAAGACCACCTCTCCCAGGAGGCCACATAAGGCTTCCAGAGGGTCCTATGAGACCTGGAAAAGAGAAGCGTAATTTTCTTTCCAATTGATGCCTATTCTGGGAACTTCAGGATGAAATAGAACTTGATCGCAAACTGAAATGTGTTACATCTATGAATAATTTTGATAGTGCTTTAACCTTGGTAATGGACCTGGAAAAAACATTTCTACATAGAAATAAAATTACACAGCGCAAAGTATGTTCTTTACCAAACATATTACCACACATACCATCTTTGAATACTAGAGAAATATGCCAGAAGCTTTTTAATTACAATTGTAAATATTGGAATAACATTTTCTTCATACTTAAAAAAAGAAAAAGCTTCTGCTGTGCAAGAAACAATTCCCTTTGGAAAGCCAAGGGAAAAGCCCTACAAATACTGATAACCTGTTCATTTTTCCTCTTCTCCCAGAAGAGAGAGGAGGCCTAACTTTTAGGAAAAAAAAAAAAGAAAAATTAAACTGATTATTTTCTTCATTCAATTTTCCCTCCTCTGCCTAATTCAGCTGCTTTCTCGAGGGCATATATCCTTCTGTGTTGACTATTTTTATTCTTGCAGCCTTCATGAAAAGGATTTGTTGCAAAGAGGACAAGTTTACTTACCTGGTAGACATGGCTGTCCTTTCAGACCATCTCTTCCAGGGTAGGTAGCCTAGGTATTCCCGGACATTTACGCAGCGCAGGACAAGCCACTAGCTAGCAAAGCAGCCACTGCTGCGAGCGTGTAGGATGAGCAAGACAACATGATGGCTCAGGCCAGCTGTAAGAAAACCCACATGTTTTTCAGGCTATGATTCTGTGAGAAATTGTAGGCATTGGCTTATATAATTTAACTTTTTTTTTTTCTCCCCCGACTCCATTCATCCACTCTTGAAATTTACATTCTTTCTTTGTTTATTTAGAGTCTATAGTTTAGGTATAAGAGATTTCCCAGGTTTATTTTGCTACCATTGTATAGCTTATAGACAGAACTGTTTCTAGACTGATACAGAGTGATATGCTCATTACAGAATGACAGCTACACACTTGGGAGTAGTGAAGACAAATCATCCTTTTTGCTATCACCAACTATTTGTTGAATTAATCCTTGAGAAATGACGGACTCAGCTGTAACTGATCACACTTAAGCCATTAGTTGTCTGTAAGGGCTAAAATTACTCAATGAAACATAGATGCATGTGCTACCAACCCAAAAGGCACAACCTGTTACGGCGGTTGTTGTGATGGTTTGGAGCTAGTTAACAATCGCTTTTAAGCACAATCTATTTAAGCACATTTATTTAAAATATGCAGAGCAATAGGATGTTTTGCACATGGGCAAAATTTTATAGCTCAATTGACATTCCTATCTTGTCTTGAACAAAATTCCACAAGCTTGAAAATATCAGAGTTAGTCTTACAGAAAATGCATTTTTGCTGGTTCACGATAGGCCCATTCATCTTATTTTATCCTTTCAGATATAACATTAAGTAGGGTTATAATCTCAGTGCCAACACACTATGACTAAAAAGCACTCTGGAACTATAGATCATGGGTTTACAACGCAGCTACTGGGTATGCAGCATTGGTAACATTGTGCAGTTATAAAACCTGAACTGATAGACTATAAGACACTATGGCATAGAGATATCCAGTTATTGGCATCATTCAGTTAAAATAATGAGAGATAAAGAAAGGTTCAAGATGCCAGAATAGGTATTCCTTTCTAATGAGATGACCCAAATGTGTTGACTGTCATACAAAACATATAACTTAATACCCATGACTTTTCTTTTGGCACAAATTAGAGAGGATCATGTACCACGCTCTCTTGAAAAGTTCCATCCTTAAAAAAATTCTGAATCGATGTAATCATTTTAATTAACACATAGTATGTTCTAAATCCAGCTCCACTTATAGTTGAGAATAAAATCTTGGTTGGCTTGAATGCTGCAAGATTAACAGCTGAGTTCATCAGTTAAAATAAGGTGTGTGTTTCAAAGCACATATGCCAAGCAGAATCAAAATATCACTTTATTATTATTACCATTTATCAAAAGGATACACTAGAACTGGACTGAGCTTTAAAAAAAAAAAAGAAAAAGAAAAGTAGTATTGTTTACATCTTCCAGACTGATTCTATCATAGGCAGCTTTTGACGTTATTCTAAATCTGCTTCAATAACAACCATTTTTAAGGGCAAAGTTCACTTGTTTTTCTAGAGGAACGTCTCATCAAAATCAATTCAGTGGGACATACCCGTGAACATAAGAAAATATTCAATTACGTCATAAATTTCAGTGTTTTGCTGCGTATAGAATCTGTTTAAGTAATAGCAGTGTCTGTTCCTCATGGTCAAGAATTTCTGCTTTAATGAGTGGAAATTTCAAATCCACCTGAGAACACATGTGCTGTATCAAAAGTGCTGTTGAGTTTCATGTGCTGAATCTGAAGTGTCTCAAGCTGTTTACCCTTTACTATATTGAAGGCTAGCAGACACCTCTGACAATGCTGGCCAATGACTCAGAGAACAGATTATTGAAGTCTCTAACAGAAACCTACCTTAGGTGGCTAGGAATACTTATGTCCCTGAGATAAGGAAATGCAATTACAACAGGTACTCTTTGTCTGGTGGTGATCATTCAGGGAATTACATTTGAATGGACTACTTCATCTAGCTCATAATTAGATTATGATGCAGAGTCAGAGGCCTGACCAGTTATATAGCAAAATGGAAAAAACTGCTCTTCAGTTTTAATCCAGTTTTAATGACCTTCATCAGTCATTACAATCTGGTGTCCTTCAGGCATCTCCTCATCTGCTAAAATTGTTAATATAAGCAAAGTAAAAAAATACTATTAAAGGAAAATTTAATTTTAAAATGTAAATATGACCACAGAAATGAAAAGGAGCAGGTTTGCCTTCTAGCTGAAGTTAATTGTGATTATTAAAAGAAATTCAACTTACCTTTCTGCTTCAAAGTGAAATGAAAGAGCAGTTTGCACAAGTCGTCTTTATATAGTGTCATGTTTGTTAAATGATGCCATTGAAGTGGAGACTGGATAATAAGGGCACAAAAGAGTGTTTTTAGTTTTGCATACATATTTGTTATGCAAATACTGAGAACAATTTAAAGGGTTGAGAAATTTCTTTTTCTTTTATAAGAATGGAAAGCCAAAGTTGGAGAAAAAGCAAACTAGAACTAAGAGATAACTCCAGATTTGGAGACACATACAAAACATATAAAAATTTAAAGAAAACTTTGGTGGTTCTAAGTGATACTGTAACATTTTTTTCTTGTTTTAAAAAAGCAAAAATGGCATATGACCACCAGTGGCTTTTGCAGAAGGATAGGTGCTCTTGTTGATTAGGGAAGCACCTTGCCTTCCAGATAGTCTGACCTGATAATCAGAATTCTAAACTTTGCTTCCCACTTCTGCATCTGATGTACTTGCCTTACCTTAATATAATTTTCTAGCTGTGTGTATGCTCAAAGTTTCTGTGAGCATCTGGTCTCTTTTGGATGTCAGGTACAGCTGATCCTCACTTGGTCAGAGACGGATCCTGGAAAAATCCATATACATGCACAAAATCCTCAAATGGACAACATTTTCAAGGAAAAAAAAAAAAAAAGATACGAGAGGCTTTGGCCCTCTGGTTTCCCAGCAATAAAGATTGGGATCTTGTGAGTGACTTCCTTCTGGTTCTGATGCCTTCTACTGTAAAGACATTTATGTTTGATCCTAGCTGAGGTTTGTTTTATGAACCTCAGCAAGCCAACACATCAATCCCTCACCTGCAAGACAGAAATACCGCTGCCTCACAGCTTTTCTCTGTTTTGCCAATTTATGCTGTGGTCTCTTTTCTACTTTTCATTTGCATTTTACTAAAATGACTTAAGTTTTGTCATGATACTTAACTGTAGTGTCTTTCTACCCAGCAGAATTTGTAGCCGCAAGCTAACATCTTTAGGCTCCTTGTTCAGCAAATAGAGAGATGTCTAATATCAACTGGCTGGCCTACCTAAGAGAAAATACCAAAGGAGGAGATATGCTTAGGATCCTCTTGAGAAGTAACTTAGTCACTTAAATCCACTTCCATTCACAACTGTGAGCCTCATCCTGCAGTTAAAAGTGCTCAGCATGGCCTGTCCTCCTTCACAAAAAAGCAAGCAAACTAAGGAGTTATCAGCATCCTTTTTAGCAAATGATCAATTTACACTCACAAATGTGTTATAAACAGTCTATCTTCAAGTCCTTCTTCTACCTGATATGCAACAAAGCTTTGAATGCAAGTTAGTCATTTTACAAAACATCCAATAGCACCAACTGAAACTATTTCCTTCTGTAGTCCAAATGAAGTAGATGAAAAGAACTGGTGTTAAATGTATAAGATGTGGATTAGATAGTACCCAGGAGGTAAAACACTTTGTTTCTAAATCCTTCTGCGATTTGGGAATAGCACCGATACCAGGCAATTCAGCACAATAAGACATGGGTAGCAGCCCTCTGGGGTACCTACAGCTCTAAGAAATTGCTGCAGTTGCACGATAAGATGGAACTTAACAGATCCAGATTTTGGGAAGTAATATTTTGAATGATTAGGTGCCCAAGTTCTTAGGAATCTAACTTTCCAGAACACAATCTCATATAGAGCTAGTTTCTAGGCAACTCTGCAAGAGTTTTAATGGCTAATACTGTTCTGTGGTATCACTGCCCATATACAACCTCCCCACACATATACGTGTAACTTTAATACATGAACAACATGATAAATCTTGGCAGATTTGTACTATTTCTTCCACCTAACAGAGTTTATACTAAAAAATCAAAAACCAAAGGAATTGGAAACATTAATCAGGGAAGTCAGTAAAGCCCCACCAGCTCTATCTCTGTCCATTCAGGAAAGTATGGCATGAGCAAACATGGCTTAAGATGTAGAAAAACTTTATAAATTATTATATTTTACCAAAACTTTCAAAGAAACAAACATTTGATTACAGTTCTTCTCCAATGAGTCAGATTATATGGACACAATGGAAGCTGATAAAAAATGTAAAACATAGTCCAACGCGAGAGATTAAGTAAGGAAAGTAAATCTAATGACTACATATGATGTGGCAGAGAATTAGGGAAAACAAATATACTAGAATAAGGAAGAAAGAAAGTAAATATTTTTTCTGCAACCTAGCACCCCTGTAGAACAGCTAGGAGGCTCGGTATGCTGAAATTTACAGGTAAACCTGTGTCGTAATGGCTGAAGGTCTTTAGCTGGGTAACACCCACAGAACCCAGCCAGGGAACTCTAATGGTTTCAGTGGGCCCCAGATACTGCATCTTTCTTTCTGTCATTAAGTAGAACAATAAGATTCCTCCTGCTGTCCCCTAATGCATTAAACATGCTGTGTTGTTAATGCCAGCGAATTAAACCCAAACCCCACAATGGTCTGCTCAACTATTACCAAAGGAGAACTTGGGAATCAAAGGAATCTGATTTTCAAAGATGCCATGTACCCAGAAAGACTGCTTCTTTATATAGCAGCTGTGCATGCTAACCTCAAAAAAAAGTAATCTAAAAACTAATAACTGCCAAGGTAGTTTCAAAACCAGAACCAATTTTACATAGCTTCCAAACTGCTAATTTTCAGAAAACAAGGTGAATTCTCCATTTTGCTCAGCATACTGTTTTGAAATGAGCTGATTACTAACAATCTTATCATAGCCCAATCTGCATAAAACTATGCCGCACTTTTTCATGTAAAATGCAGTGCTGTACAGCCACGTTAGTTTATTTTCGCAACCTGTGAGACATTAATCTTAAATGTGTCACTGATATCAGCTCTCTGAGCTTGTCCTTGGCACAGCATCTGCGTGGTAAGCAGGTGTGATCAATTCTCCATCTTCACCTTGTTCAAAATAACATTTTATATTTGTCTAGTGTTTCAACTGTAATCTATTTGCTCTGCTGCTACAGGTCTTAAAATCATCGAGACTCAGGTGCCTATAGTGAGTTTTAAGAAGACTAATTTGCATCAGCTTAAGCCCTCATCAGAAATACAGGGAACTGAACATATATCTCCTATTAAGTAATGAAACAACCCAATAGATAATATGCTGCCTCCTCCCCACCTGTGGTTTAATTTTATTGAGACAAATCCAAACAATAAACATAGGAAGGTCAACAGTCATCGTGTCCGTTCCTGTGTCCCCGTCACCCTTCCTCCCCCCCCTTTGGAAAATAAGAAATACTGATAAAATAATTTTTATGCTAGTTTACAGTGCATTGATGCAGGAATAGGATGAAAAATGCAGATAGTATGGTACATTACTATACTGCTAATACTGAAAGAATATAATTCTGCTGTGGGTAGGTCTTAAAATTTGTATTATTGATGTGTGTAGTCTAGACTTATGCCACTTTAACTTGAGGATAAACATCTTATAGGGAGAATGCAATTGCTGATGAGACATATTTATGAACACAGTATCAGTGACATACTGTCACCTTAATAAAACACTGTTATTTTGGGGAATGGATCCCAGGGCAGAAACTTCTAGGTTTAGGTGTAAGCAGGTGGACGGAGGTGAAGAAGGAATGCTGAATATAGATGATGAGGTTCTTCTTAAAGAGAGGACAGTAGAGATGGGGAACAGAGCTTGGAGCAGTGGATTTTAAAGAGCTGGCTCCACCAGACTGTACTGAACAGCCCTTGCATAGCATTGTTCTTGCAAAGTACAGAAAACGTAAGCTTAAGACAAAAAAAGGAAAAAAAAAAAAAAAAGGCCTTCAAGCAATTCAATTTAAAAAAACCCCATATCCCTTTCAAACTATTTTCCACTGTAGGAAAAGCAACTTCAAACTACACTATCTAGAAAAGGGGTGACCATGTTTTTCAGAGCTGTTGTTAAAAAAACAGGCCTGGTTCTCTCCTGCCAAAGACTTACAACCTTAAAACTATGTTAACAGAAGAAGTACTTGTCCTTCATTTTCAGATTATACCTGATTCCTTCTTTCTCATGCAGTTGAAGCTTGTGATTTAAACTGCAGATTCATAGTCAGCATACTACAGGACACCAGCGAGGCAGCCTCTTGGATTACATGAAAATGGTAGGCAAGTTGCTAGACAAGTCATTTTGCCTGAACCATTATTACTATGCTTTAAATAAAAAAAAAAGAGAGAAAATCAACTAAAGCACATTAAAACAAAGGCAGCAAGCAGCTCCTGCTTTGACATAACATGGCAGAATTTTAGACACTGCCTTCCTGCCTTCCTTCTGGCAGGACAAATACTCTCTCTCCCTTCCCATATTCTCTTTCCAGGTTTAGTGAAAATTTAGCCATACTGTAATCAGCTTCTGTCTTGTCCTTTTAGAAAGAACCAGAAACCCAGAAATAATCTCATTCTAACTTCACAAGCTAATAATGACTTCCAGAAGGTCTGTATTTTACCTGTTTCACAGCTAAACCCACTAAAGGTTAGAGAGGTACTATCCCTACTATTATTGAGGAAGCCCATTTTTTTTTTCCAAAGCATCAGATCCCTTTTGTCTCCTGCAGGCCGTATTACTGACTTTATAATTCCTCCTTGTGTCTTCCATGCTAAGCACGCAGTCCTTTATGGGAATATTACACAACAGTATGGGAGATTATTCCTAATCCTTGGTCAACAACACAACAAAATTACCCACTGCAATATCAATTAGTAGAGTCATGATGGAGTAAATATTGCCTTTTTTTTTTACTGGAAATAGTGCAAAGAGTAATCACAGAGGTGTCCTGCCATATTGTGTTCCCATGGAGATGAACTGTATCGTGTCCCTCCTATCAAAAGTGGTAATAGGAAGCAATTTACGCTTGCACAGCCACTGGCCAACATTGCCTTGGAAACATATGCTTGTAATTCATATCTTGCCCTTATAAACAGCCACCTGGCCCTTGTTATCAATTTAAAATAAACATAATCTAGCCTGCAGATAGCAAAAAAATCCTGCTAAGCTGTTATTACGTTGTTATTGCTGGGAAATGGCCCATCTAATGTTTCACTGATAAGTGTTACAACATATATATCCAAAAGCATTGTTGACATTTTATTTGCAATTGAAATTCAAAGTCCTTGGAAGAAACTTGTTATTGAAAACACATGGCAGAAAATACAGAGTTACAAATTAAAATAATAAACTCACCAAGCTGCTGTTAAGGTCTGGTGGTCACAGTAAAATGAAGCTGCTTTGCATCTTACTGAAGGGACCCCAACTGGTAATGAATTCCCAGGAAACACCACATATTGTCGTTGTTATTGCTGTTCTGAGCTGAAAATTAAGACAAGAGATATTACAGAATTTTATTTTGCACAGAGCTTTTCAGGAGACCAAACACAAAATTCTGTATGTTTTAGCTGATTGTGTTGTTTGAAGCATATAGTGTTTAATATACTGAATCCATTTCTTTTTTAACGACACATTTTTAGATTCTAATTAGCGCAAAAGTATAGAGGAGCACTGTCTACCTCTTTGGTAGCAGAGAGATATTAAGGCACTTCATCATTTCAGTTTCCATGAAAAGCAGAGCTCCTGAGCACCTGACTGGGCTGGTGAAGCACGGCCGCGTGTCCATCCAGCTCCTGCAATGCAGTGCGGTGGTTTTTGTGCTTCACCTCCAGAGCAGTGGATCTTGCTCCCCAGGGGCAGCGGGGATCGGGCAGCCGCAGCAAGTGGTGCTTTGCGGACCCAGCCCTTGCTGTGCTCAGCTGCTGCATCGCGCCCTTCCTTACAGCAGCAGCGAAATGCAGTGCAGATACGCGGCCCTACCTACAGCCACTGCAGCTTCTGCCTGTAAAGCCCTGGCAGCTTCAAAGTAGCCATGCTAGGTATTGCTGGCAGGATAACTAGAGCACTGAGATGCCAAGGAAAGGCCATAGACTGAAGCGCCCAAAGAAAGCAGATTAACCTCCTTGCCTTTCACGGACTCCTAGAATCATTAAGGTTGGAAAAGACCTCCGAGATCATCTAGTCCAACCATCAACCCTGCACCACCATGCCTACTAAACCATGTCTCGAAGTGCCACATCTACTCATTTTTTGAACAGCTCCAGGGATGGCGACGCCACCACCTCCCTGGGCAGCCTGTTCCAAGGCCTCACCACTCTTTCAGTAAAGACATTTTTCCTAATATCTAATTTAAACCTCCCCTGGTGCAACTTGAGGCCATTTCCCCTCCTCTTATCAACTTTCGTTGATACCCGAGTTGACTTGAAACTATGTAAGGTGCAGTTACTGCAGAGGCTTCAGCGTAGAAAGATTCTTGGAACATTCCTTTAAGGGACGAAAAGAAAGGCTCAGCTACATACATATATTTATTAAAACCCTTTTTTCCTTTCACCCTGAGCGTTCCCTGACTATAAGCTGGGCATCCAGCACAGATTATTCTGGAGCCCAGATACCAAAAAGCTATTTTGTAGTTTTCTGCAGTGATTTTGTTTATTACTAAGTTTTCAAAAATCTTAGACTAAAAGGGTTGTCGATATTTTGAAAGATACTTATATTTTTACTCTTTACAAGCCAATTTCCTTGCTCAGTTCTCTGAAAGACTTTGCAAGCCAAACTCTTAAAGAAAGTAAACACAGCTTGTTGTAATTGTTTGGATTTTCCTATAGTGTGGGATTTGACCAAAAGTACTCATCTACTAACAGAGATAATACAGAGGATGTAATTGGAGGAAAAGTTTACTTCATAATTAGCAGTTAGGTTACAAATAGGTTACAAATGAGAGGATTTCCTCAATAGAAGTATGGCTTATTTCAAACCAAATTGGCTTTGTTTGCAACGCTTGTTCCATTGGTTCAGCATATACATTGATCTGCTCCCTGAAGAAAGAGGACTCACATTTTCACCATCTTGGCAGAGTAAAAATGGCAAGATTTAAGCACAGAAATTCTTCACATCCAAAATAAAAGCTTAAGGCCTATGTCTGGCACCCTAAGAATAAGTATGACCTCTCCCTACAAACATGTGCCATGTTTATATCCTTAGATCATCATTGCTAAAACTATGCTCCTGTTATACCATTTTGCTTGTTATTATTACAGCCTGGGCTATACTGAGAGTCTTTTGTCTGATTATAGAAGGTGAAAACTGATACCCAGAACTGGAAAGATTGGCAATAATGAACCATATATATTCATTCATTTGTGAGGATTAGAAGGCTGCTGCAACGTAACTGAAATTCAAGCAGCTGAACCTATGGCATTTTAAAAGCATTGCAACACCCAATAGTATTTTTTCCTTGAATGTTTCTCTGGAGATTTCAGTAAAATATCCACACGGAACAGAACAGTAAAGAGTATTTTTGTACTAAACAGAATGATTCAGGGAACACAACATAATAAGCTAAGAATATGCAACTCACTTTGAGTACAAAACGTAACACCGGCACTTCTAAGATCTATTCCAGTGACCTTCAAAGGGAATTTGGTACTCAGATGTCCTTTGGAAACTTCCTTAGGCACATAAAATGTTGAGGAGAAAGATGAAAAACAGTAAGGAATGGAAAAACTTGGAGAAGGAAGGTCTGAGGAATCACTGGGAGGAAATTCTTCTCTCTAATCAGATATCAAGAGGAAAAAAGGTGGGCTATTCTATCGCTGGTTAGGATAACAGCGCTGTTGGCATTTTCCTTATGCCAAGGCACAAGCCACTGCAACCTGTAGTGCAAGCTGCATGAAGAGACACTCCCATCTGTTTTCTTTCAACTCTGCAGTGCATTTTCTTTTTTAGCTAGCTATATAAAGCCCCTTGGAGTTCATCTAGTAGACAAAACCAAGGAATGGATGAAGACCCAGAGAAATAGAAAACCAAAGGGAATGAACAGACCCCTAGAACCTCAAAGTCTCTCTGGAGAGACTGGGAGATCTTGAATATTGCTTGAGGCCAGAATGAGTCAAACTAAAACTGTTTAGTATGTTATTAAAACACAGTAGACTTAGCTTGCATGACAAATCAAAGAGAAAGTTCAATAACCCCGAGAAATGTAATAACCATGGATGTCATCTACTTAACTAATAAAATATAATTTTGTTCTTCCATAAGGGTCACTCCTTACAGTCTTCATAGCAGCTTTACATGCAGTTTTGAAGCTTCAACATTGTTTTTCTTAGCAAGACAAGAGAAACTCTACAAAATTATTAATAACCATTTCAGCTACCTGTTGAATTTTATTTATTTATTTATGTTTACATTTGGTTTGGCATTCACAGCTCTGATTTATGGAATAATTCTCAGCAGTTGGCATGCAGAAATCTAGCCCCTGTCCGCTAAGCAGCTCACTGCCTGGTTAAGGAGCAGTTGTCCTGTTCTTAGTGAGGCAATCTGAATTACAGCCTGGCCTGCAGATTTTTGATCCATTCTGCTAAGCATGACAAATATATGCATACCTATGCAATGGACTATGTGTATCCCCATACTTTTTCCAACCAAAATGCAAAAGCACAAACAGCCACTTCTGTTCATTTTGTCTCAGGTCCCAACCTATGTATGTACCATGCAACTACGTAGCTGCTCTCTCATTCAAGTATTATCTTCACAGCAGTGACTATGAAAGATATTACAGGTTGCTGGCCTATCTGTACTGTTCTGGAAATATAAACAGCAGCACAACTATGGGTACTCTTTCTGTTGACTGTTTTTTTTCCATTCATTTTAGCAGACATGAGCTTCCAAACAAGTACTGAACCAAAACAAGTCTTTTCACATTGTTGTGGCTCACATGAAGCTTACCTAATGGTCTAGACCAATAGCCTCGGATAAGTATTCTAAGTCCCTGGAGCAGCTGTTGTCCTGCTAATAATATTTTCCTTTTCCTGTCGTTCTCCCATCTCCTGAAGCCCTCAGCCCACGTCTATCAGCAGTCCTATACTTGCCTGTTCTCTGAATGTTCTTGTCTACATTCGTGAGAGAGAAGCAGTCATAGCATTCTCTCTATAAAAGCGGGCTGTGATATCTTATAACCTCTAGTTTGTGAGGGAATGGACTGCAATAGAGACATGCCTGCGACATACGCAACTGGCAGGCAGGAATACGCTTGTTTGTCAGGAGTGGGAATCTACTCAAGAGTTCTTCAAATACATTTATTTTTAAAGCAGTCTCATTGCTTGTCTGTCTTATCAGGCTGTCTCAGGGGTTCAAGCTAGAAAATAAATCTAGCATAGGTTTTTCCTAACTGTGCCTTTTCAGACCTGTGCAGAGCCCAGCCTGCTGAGTACATGCAGTGCCCCTTTCACAAGGTCAGTCCATACCCACTGTTATCTTGGACAATCCTCTAAAGCTGAAGTAGTTTTTAAGTATTAACAACTAAAAATTAGTTTTCAAAACCTGCAGACAACAACTGTGCTCCTGACTGGTGCAGTACCAGTGCTACCTGTACATGGTCCCCAGCTACATTTCCACACAAATGGGGCTTAACTGTCTAATAACTTCCATCTTTTATGTTTTTACCTTTCCAGAGTAACATACTGTGCCACTGTAACAGAGATAAATGATGTAAACTATTACACTTTCCAACATCTCACACAATTTGCCAGAATAACAGCCAAATTCAGAATTATTCTGAGAGCATTTGACAAAGATAAACTTCAGGGCTGCAGCATTCAGAACCACTGGAGACCTCCCAGTAACTTGAGACAGAGCGTAGCATACAATTTTCAGTGAAGTGATATATAATATACTTAAGCGTTGTAGACAACATTTGAAATATTTCTTAAATAGCTTTTACAACTGCTATTGTGCGATGAGCTGGCGGCTTTTCTTGCCATACAGAGTCCTGCCATTCTGTTCCTGACACTTAATCCCCATTTGTTAAGAATACAGATTCTACTTAAGATAGACTTTAACACGCGAGATTAAAAGGAAACAAATATTTTCACTTTGTTTGTAGAACTTTCCAGTTGAAAGGTTTTTAAGCTTTTTTCACCATTAGCATGAAAGCTAGAAATGCACTTTAGTCTTGAAAATGAAAACTGAGATTCTCCAGATGCTGTCAATTGCAGCTTTAAGCTAAATACCAGGTACTAGAAAATAACAGTACATAGAGGGCAATCTGAGGCTTCAGGATAACATTTGCTTTACTAGTTCTTGATGTACAAATAAAAGATCTACTTAGAAGGAAGTACCATTAATACCTCCCCCTGCCCCCTTTTTTTCAGTTTAGCTGTAGCTCTCTATAATAAAAGGTAAAGAGGTAACAAGGTTTAAAAAAATGCATCACTTCTTCCTCCTGCCTTTCTCTTTTCCTATCTTTACCTTACTTCTGTGAATGCATATAGCTGCTTTAGCAGGGTGGAGAGGGCATAAGAGGACAGAGAGGTTACACGGTTGTGATCTGTAAGCAAAGTAGCATTGGTCAAACCACTTCTGAGTGACACCCCCTTGCACAGATGTCATTGGATCCATAAAGTACAAGGTAGGAGATAATGAAGAGAGTAACCAATGTATTCATTATGAGATAGCTTAAGAGGTTTCAGGATTTCCAGCTAAATTTGGTGAAGTGCTGCGCCCATCTCAGCTGAACTAGCTTGTAGTAGTTTAGTTTCCCTTGTACCAAACCAAAAGTTTAAATCAAAAACATGCTTGATAATAGTTCTTGGGCCGGCGGGGGGAGGTTGCACAAGCCTTCTTTTGTACATATCTCAAGCACAAGGCAGAAGTGGTCGAGAGTTGTAGCCAGATGGGAGTATAGATGGGAAGAAGGGGGAGAGATGCTGTCCAGAGGTCTCCCAAGAGAGCACAAAAAGCCTGATGGGGAAAGCTGCAACAAGGCAGTGGGACCAGATGGTTTACTCCTTCCTTCCCCTTCTCACTGCCTTTGGCGTGTCTCTGAAATTTGTTCAAGTACAAGCTGTGAGATGGAGTAGGACAGTTAGAAATGTAAACAACTGGGACTCACCATGATACAGTTGCCATGAGTATTCATACAAGGGGGTAAACAAGAGACCAAACTAAGGCAAAGCAGCGCAGGAACTGAGGGTGGCTTTGGGGCTTTGAATGTTGTGAGACGGTATACGTACTCATGCATTTTTTGCAGCTCTGTAGTAATATTTTCTGTTAAGGCTGCAAAGAAACGCTGAAATTTGGTCTGCTGCACGGCTGAGCTGATGCAGGCCCATTTCTATGAAGCCTGACGTTAGCACGTTCAGATTCTCTGAAGTCAGACACCTAAATGCGGGTTGACTACTGCTCTCGCATTCTGTACACTTAGCCCAGCTGCCTGAAGTTTTATCTGTGTTTAAACACCCTGGGAGGGGATGCCAACCAGCTAGACACTGTAGAGTCTTCCTCCCACTGCAAAGCTGCCAGAAGCTACTTGCGGGATTAACGCACAAGCTCAGCTCCTTGAGCCAAACTGTGCCACTAGTTGAAGACATGAACAAACCAGGGCACACAGGCAGCCAGGGAAAAGCTCTCGCAACAGTCTACCCTGAAGCACTGATCTAAGCAGCTTAAGCCACCAATGTCTGACACATCACTAAGGTCACAGACCATAAAAAAAAAAGATATTACCTGTAGGTGCCTCAGGATAAATTCATTCTCTAGAGATAATACAGAAGATCCAGTCATGCTGCTAGTGCTGAGAGGTTTGGCAGAGAACTTAAAAAGAGGTATGAGACTGCACCTAGGTTTCCAGGCTCTCCTGCTTCATTTCTTCTCCTGGGCATTATTGGGCAAACTACAATCCAGGAATTATTTTTCTTTCCTTATGTCTCAAGGTGCTAGGCCAAAGTGTAGAGCCACTTTGGTAGCACTAAAGCCACAGACTTCCCTGTGTAACATTTCTCCTCTGCGTGTTTCGCACAAGAGGGTGATGCCTTCTTCCACAACAGGAAACAAGCCAGAGCAAAGGGCACATTTCTCCTCTCCTCTGAGCCTAAGTTAACCACCCCTTGCCCCATATTTATGTGTTATAATTAAAAAATAAAGCAGTAAGTACAAATTGCTACTGATTGAAATAGCTTCCTGTTTCCACGTTGTAGTTCCCACTGAAAATTGCCACTTGAAAAATAAAGAGAATAAAAAGAGCTTTTCAGAGATTGTGGTTTTTCACATGTGACAGGATAGCTCTTCCTAAGCCTGTTCTTAGCCTGAAATTGTGCTACATTTTAGAAAGATAAACCCAGCAGCTGATTAACAAATGCTGCTCTCATCCTGAATTACTCAAGCTCTGCAGAGGTCACATTAGTACCAAATGAGATGGTTCTAATCAGCAGTATGACAGCAAATACAGATTAGTTTATAATTAATGAAAAATTAAGTGGTCATCAGGGATGCTGATTTAAGCCTCTTAGAAGATAATAGAACACAATTTCAAGCTCTTTCTTTTCAGCACCTACTGAAGAAAGGTGTCCCTAACACGCATACTGAAAAAAGTCAGAACTTAGAGCATGTCTGATTGTACCTTGCCAAGTTTAAAAGTTTCAAGTAATATGACTTAAAGCTCATTTTCTATTTCCAGGTCTTCTTCCTGCCCTGGGGACTTTTGTCCATTCTGAGAAGATCAGCCTGCTCCCATGGCCTCGGATAAGTATTCTAAGTCTATTCCAAAGCTCACAGATTGTAGCACTGCTATTCTGCTCCTCTGAGACACGGTTCAGGACAGAACAGTTTACTGGGTAAGCCCAGACTAAGCTATACTTCCACTTACACAACTATATTTCTAGGGCAACTCCACCAGAGATGGATTTTCATCAGTATAATACAGAGCAGAGTTTGGTTTTCTAGAAAGAAAGGGAAGCTAGTGGCTTCCCTTCTGCACAAGAGGTGTTTCAGCTGGGGAGATGATTTGAGATGGTTTACACCAGGGTAAACCTACAAGACAGGAAATGCTGGCAACAGGAGAAGTGATACCAGGCTGAAGCCTGAG
Source organism: Scopus umbretta (assembly GCA_013400535.1). NCBI lineage: Eukaryota > Metazoa > Chordata > Aves > Pelecaniformes > Scopidae > Scopus > Scopus umbretta. The sequence goes on along the minus strand of VZTL01067062.1, from coordinate 78,998 downwards.
AGGTTAAGGACCCAAGAGATGAGCTGACTGGGTGTTTATTTCAAGCAGATTCAAGAAAGGCAGCTCAGATTCGCTATTACACCACCCTTACTGGGGCCAGATACACCTTTCATGTACACTGCCTGGTAAAAAAGTTAGTTATCTGATAACTTTGGACTGTACAAAACGGAGCATATAATATGAATGTTCTCCCATTCTGCTTTCATGAGCTCCCAATGTTTTTAGCATAAGATTATTTTTGGACTTACCTGCAAACAGTTTTGCAGTTTGTATAGATCCCATTGAATGATGTGTAGTGCTCTCCAAACACAATCAATCATAACATAAGGTTACAAGAAGTTTCACAAATGTCTAACAACTGTATTTGAGATTTGATGGGCAAAATCATGTAAAAATTAGCCTAAATTACATTTTGGAGCTGGAGTCTCTAGAGAGTGACTGATGTGACAATTAGGAACAGTATTTC
>VZTL01067062.1:21911-78503 GCA_013400535.1 Scopus umbretta | reverse complement strand
AAAAAAAAAAAGAAAAAACAGTTGAAAGAACACAACCATTCCCATCTGCAAAATACTACTACAAATCTTTTTCAGATCAGCAGTTTAGTCATTGTAACCTACTGGCTGATGCACTGAGGGCATAATAAGCCAAGTCCAGTTCCAAATGAAATGGTCACAAAACATATCACAGTTGTTTTTGGACACAATCTCAAAGTAGACTTACATAATCATTCCAAATAAATGCACTGGAGACTGAATTACCATTGACACCTAAACCTGGAAGTGCAACAGGATTGTACCTACTCTCTAGAATGTCTCTTTCTTGTCCTAAATTAACCCAAATCTGTCTTTTAAATATTGCACCATATCCTGCATTTTCATATAATAAATATTGATTAAAAACTCCCAGGCAAAATTTAAAGAGTTCTTGTTTTCATAGCTGCAGGACACCAATTAATGAATAAAAGGAATGCAGTTCACTTGAGAACTGGAAAGATACATTGCCAGTAATGACAAGGAGAGAATGATGCAGATAAATCATACTCTAGAAAATTCATACCCTTCACCAATTTCAGTAACTGCTTTTTTGCTGTACCGGTACAACCTGGTGCAGAGGAAAGAAATGTCATTACTTACAAAGGTAGACATGGAATTAGGCAACTAAAATAGCAGCTGTAAAACAGATGAGCTAGGCACCAAGTGCTCCTCTGTACAGATATGTTCGTATGTTCCCGTATAACTTGCCAGCATAGACACAGTCCTTCTCTCCGTAGGGGTACTTAGCATGTCTTAAACTAAGTGGAAGAGGAATTGAAAATCTTCTACGCATTCATGGTCAAAAGCTTAAAGCCTGCATGTAAACATTTTTCTTAATTGTCGAACTTTTAGTATTGGGCTTTGTTGTCAGAGTATTCACCTATGCCTAGTTAATCCAGCCTGTAGTTCACTTGAGGTGAAAGAAGCTCCCATCAAAAAAATCGTAAAAGCCTATGGCATTACTTCTCTCACATTAAGGACGTATTCATGTAAATAAGGCCTTTTGCTGGTTTTCTGTATGAGCTAAATTCCACTTGGAGTACATTTCACCAGTAGGCTCTTGTGTTTAATGTAAAACAAAATTTTTCTGCTTTCTACTGCATTTAAAACTTGATCTCTCTCTCTCCTGTATTTCAAATGATGCCTATAGATTACCAGAAAAGATTTTCCTGTTCTCTTATGATTGTTCTACTGCACAGTGAGCAACTGGCTGGGCGTTTTACTGTTTTATTCCTCTCTGTAGTTACAGCACATTTCATTTTCCTATCACATGGAAAAAAAACAGCATAAAAATAGCCAAAACTTCAGAAGAGAAATTATTTGCATGTCAGTAATCACTTGCGTGCAATGGACCTCTGTACCAGATGACAAATACCACTCTAGGCTCTAAGTGTCATTATCAGTCAATTTTAGAACTAGATTAAAAGTGCACTAGGAGCAAAGCCATCACTAAATACTGAAATAACATAGGACTGTATGCACTGTCCATTATTCACATGATAAAAGAACGTATCAGAAGCAACATGTGGTGAGTAATCTCTCCAAGTTTACAGCTCAGCTCAAAGACAGAATATATAAACATTTTTCATTAGTTTCAAGTTTATTAAAAAATACTTCCCTCATGCGGCACGTACCAAAGCTGGGACATACGCATAGTTAAATTTTCCCCTGATGTCTTGGGAATGGTACCAGCACAATGCTGTTGTGAGCAGGGAACCCCCACTATGCTCCTGTGCCAGGTAAAACCTCCACAGTGGTTTCAGACACCCTTGTCTAGGGTGCAGACAGATGAGCACAGGAGGAAAAAAAGACAGATGGCTGAAGAGTTTACTGTTACCACCTGTTCAGCGTCTCTACGCTCTTCAATTTCTTGCCCCAATTTCAGCTTACTTTCAGGCTTTACACACAACTATGGCTCCAAAGTTGTACTTTCTCCAGGGAAGACACCCCTTGGAAGAATGGCCAGAGGGTGGTGCAGAGCTATATGACTTTATTCTGCTGATGCTCGTGATGTGGTAAATTGCAGCCTATGCCATTTCCTACCAAATTAATTTAAGAACAGTAATGGACCTTGTGCTTTTCCTAATGTGGCATCTGTGCCACAGAGTATCTCTTGAGAAATTATTTACAGCCAGGCCCAGGCAGACAGCACCCCAATCCATGTCTACTCATAGAAAATGATCTAGAACTGAGGCAGTAAGAGACGTGTAATGCCATGCTTAAAGCACAAGCACCCAGAGAACAGTAACTGATCTCACAGTCCATGTAACTGGGCCCCTGCCTTGTATGGTGGCAAAGTGATCCTTAAAGTTTGGTAGGTCGGTTCAGGAAGGACGCATTCAGTGAGGCAGCATTTAATTAATGACCATCTCCCACGAGCAACACAAAGAGAAATTTGTAGTATTTTTTTCAACCTACTGTTTTCAGTTCCTTCTCCAGCACAAGCATGTCCATCATTTTACCAGGTCAAAAAGAAAACAAATCAATGATTGGACCTTACCTTTTTTGTATCTATTTAGTTCAGCCTCCAAAACATGTACTTTTGTTTCCAAAGCAGTTACTTGTCTCTGCAGGTCATCACTTACTACAACTAGGAGTTAAGGCTGTTTAGTAATTTATATTAAAATGACTACACAACAACTGTCTCTGAGGTGCTTAGCTCTCGTGTAACCCGATGCCATGTGAAAGCGCCATTTGGTTTCCAGAGCAGAAACCACAGGCCACATTGCAGATTTGTTCCATGAGAATTTGTCCCACTTGGAGAGCATTATCCCTGACTGGGATGAATACTTGGGTGGGCTTTGAATTCTCAGGGCTGCCAAAGTCATCTTCTACTAAGAGGGAAAAGCCCGGTCCTCAAAGGCAAAACACACATGTAAACATTTTTAAATGAATTAAAGTTGAAGTAAAAAACACATGAACAGGCAAAGAATGAAAGAAAAAAATGCTGTTTATAATATGAGATATTTCAACTCACAGACAACAATAAACTAGTGACTCATTCTAGATATCTTTTTCCCCTGTCATGTTGGTCAATTCGTCTCCTATGTAACAGATGGTTTACCTTTCTGCTCCTCACATGTCTGGAAATCACACCTTTCCTCAAATGAATTTATAAGAATATTGGACATTAACACAAATATTTTTTAGAAAATATGCTAACAGGTTGAAAACCAGATTATAGTAACATGAGAAATTTATTTCTTACTTCCACGTTCTCCTTTTTCTCCTTTCTCTCCTTACGGTCCTTAATCTCCTTTTATTCCCAGAGGTCCTGCTTTTCCAGGGAAACCCTGTCGACTTCTCAATCCTTCTCCTAGAGTTTGATTCAAAATAAAATTGTTTAAACATTTTCTAAGTTTTTCTCTCACTACGTTTTCTTAGTGCTTAGAGAGAGTACCAAACACTGACTCCTTCCCCATGCCCAGGAAAATTGAATTGTTCCTGTGGAAGGCTTCATTTGCTAGGAAATGCATTATTGTGATGAAAAATTCTTTACTACACCTACTTCTGGCACTGAAAATCTAATGAAATAAAAGCTGTCTCATGTTATTGCAGAGATACACATGCTCTAAAACCAAAAAGCCAATATACTTCAGCTGTAATCCAATCACACATCACTGTATATGATCTAGAAAATGAGCTAAATCATAAGATTAAGGATACTTCTGAAGCAGTTTGTTGAAACAGATAGTGCTGGCTTTACTTACTTTAACCATGAAGTTGCAGAGGGCGTACTGAGGGTGTGTGGACCAGAAAATGTCTATACAGAATATCAGTATATGCCACTGAAGTTTTATGTCATAGTTTATATCAAGTAGTATTGAAAATGATGGGAGTTTGCTTGGAGGCTGAAAAGCAATTATCTAATTCCAAAATGTGTGGTTTGCACATGATAGCACAGACAGGATATGGTAAGAACATATACCATTCCATACGTACTTGTTAAGCGTTTGGACAGAAACTATGATTTGGCAGCTTGGGAGAGCAGGTGACATGGTTCTCCCACATGACAGAAAGCACTAGCTGACCTATTTGCTGTTTGCAGCAGTGCATGAAAAAAGTTACCTAACTGACAAATCATGCCTTGGGGGACTTCTGTTGTTGGAACTTAGTGGGCATGAAGCAATCAAGTTATGACCATCAGATTAGTAGCCAACTCTAGCAAGCATGATTTATGGTTTTGAGAGCCAGCTGCTGGAAAGAAAAAGCAATAATCATTTAGTAGGGTATCGTTGGAAACTCTGTAAGTGATTCAGAGTACAAATGGTACAATCAGATTAAAATCTCATTACATCTCTGTTTTATGGGCTGCTGTGAAAATGTATTGTATATTTTTATTTATTAAAAGCCAAGTATCTAGAATAGCATTATAAATGCAGAAAACATTTTCAGCTTCCTGAAATTGTGCAGAGCCTACAAAAGGTTAATGGGGCAGAAGACAAGGAGAGAAGTAAAGAGACAAAATGAAAGAATGAAGGAGGCATGAAACAAGACTAAAGGGATGATGAGGAGTGTCAAAAATACAATACTGCTAAATGGTCATAGCTCTGGACCTGGTTCTCCCTTTTTACCTTTGGGACCATCTCTTCCATCTCTGCCTGGAAAGCCATTGACCACAGGAGCACTGCACTGAATTACTGGGCAGGAATAAATTACCTCTTCAGGTTTATCTGTGTTAACTGAACTTATTACTATCCACAGTGAAAACCAAAGTACCAAGGCATTGAAAGGCTGAAGAAGAGTCATTGCTAAGTCCACAAGATCTGTGACAAATCAAGCAGAGTCATTTAATAAAGTTCTCTGTTTACATTATTTTAAAGGGTTGCCTAGGAAAGAGTTGCCTACATTGCCTAGGAAACACAGTCCCATCGTCAGCCAAAAGACCAAGAACAAGGGATAATGTTATTTCACTAAGCCTCTGCTTGTATCTTTATGTATGGAAACCAGAAAAGAAACAACCAAGCCTATAAGAATGGGAAAATCTCAAGGTGTAATGAAAATACCTAATATAGCAACAGTCATAAATCTCACCATGCTGAAAATCCATTTCAATTTTTTGGTCATTGTATGTCTAAATTTAAAGCACTTCTCTTCATGCCAAATGAGTCACACAGTATTCCAATTTGGGATGAATCCTGAACTTTCCAGCTATTGTATTTCTGCTGCAACTTTTCTTTCCACAGTTACCAGAATTGCTGTATGTCTAAGCTTAGAGTGATTAAGCTGTTTCTCTCAATAGCATCTCCACTACTAGCAAACACCCATAGCTTAAAGGACAAAAAGCTCAAGTGTGTTTAAGTAGTAATCATCTTGATTGCCTCCCAGTTTCACCTTTCAGACCATGTATATTAATAAGATACATTTCTTCCTCAGTGTTACACCTCAGAGCCAAAGTCCTCTTGAATCCCAGATCTGCAATACTTTGCTGCCCTCTCTGAGCAGAACAACAGTAACAGGCAGTAACATCATAAAGCAAAGCTCTGCATGATGTTCTGATGAGTTGCACCACAGTAATTGTCCTTGATTTTAATATGAGGGTCCAATTTGAAGCAATCATGTCCCATGTATTCTATGTTTAACTGAAAAAAAAAAACCAAAAAAACTAACACAAACATGAGCTGACAAGCTTTTATTGTAAATAAGGCAAATACTAAAGTAAATTGGCCTTGTTTTCTCCCAGTTCTACCAGTTAAAATGAAAAACAAGCCTAAGGAAGCACCATTTGGTTGACAGACTGGGGTAAGAAGAGAAAATCAAATCCAGCATGCATTTCCTAGTCACCTCAATTATTTCTCTTTATTTTAAGCTTCAGAAAAGATTGGCCACAGAGAGCAGCTTCCCCTGTCATGTTTAGTCTGATAAAGTATAGTATAAAGTATAATGGCTAGCATATTACTGTGAGAACATTATCTTTAGGATAAAGCAGAGTTTAAGAAGCACCACTTTTCTCTATACTTCTTTGTGCTTCCTCCATTAGGCTTACATCAAAATCTGGGGCAATGGCATACACCAAAATAAAATAAAGAAAAGGTATTTAGCTAACTAGTATAACAAGACATGAATCCTAGTTTCCATTTCTTAGGCAGCTTCATGGACTCAAGACAGTTCTTAACAGCCCTCTAAGGATTTCCTTCTGCTGAATTCTTACACTATGTTAATTATCCAGTACCAGGGAAGTTGGCATTGCTGCTGTCTCCCATGAAGGCAGCAAGGCAAAGCTCAAAATAATGGCACAATAAAAGAAAACTTGAGAACAAAATGCTAAAGCTCTCAGAGAAGTCCTCTCCATACAGAGATTCTACCTCTTGAAAACTTCTGTTGTTTCTGCCTTCCAGGAGCTAAGATCTGTTTACCTCCAAAGTTTTCCAAATTCACCACCCCAATCCTTTATGCTAGGAGAGATGAAGTGCCTGTTTACCTTTGGCAAATTGGTGGCAGGATTTCCCAGCAATGAAATCCCTTCCCAAAGAGACTAATGAGAATTTGCACCAATAATGGTTTAGACAAAAAAGCAAACTATTCCAAATTTATCACAAAAATGGAATAAATTTTAGGGAGCTAAAATAGAAAAAAAACAGGTGTTGCAATCCGTATTTATATTTAGAGGAGATGGAGAATCCCACATGGAAAGTCCTCTAAGTGCAGATGTAATGACAGTCCTCAGATCCCGAAGCTTACATAGTTGCAGACTTGAAAGAGGCCATGAAACCTTTATATTTAGAAGGTGGCTAGTTCTGGAGGTCCTATTTAAAGACACATATCTCATGTAATTCTTTTGTTCTTCCATGAAATGTGCTTTAGAACATGATTCATCCAATGCAGGTAACAGCAGGGAAGGGATGCTGGAAGACACAGCCGGGAGTCCTTTTTCCAGACTTAGTCTTGGAGGGGACAGCTCTGAGTCATTAGCCCAAAACCCAAGAGTCTGACAGCACAGGACAGCTCTAGTGGAGTCAAATACTAGGGAAACTGCTCCTCAAAAGCAGGTGTTACATTTATACAGAGAATACTCAGGAACAGAATACTATTAAACTGACAGATTACATTCTGCTAACAGTCCTCCTCCTCAGCTTGCCATGCTCCAGTAGGGCAGCCTCCGAAAGTCCTTTCTAACTTGCATGTCTGCACCTGCAAGAGTTGCATGGCCTCAGTATGGTCAAATACTTATCACAGCAAAAGAGATCTTTACTTACCACACCTTTACTTGATCAGTACACAATGAAACTCTTATCGCACCACTGGCTTCCTTGACAGCCAGCACAACAGAATGTAGTAGAGAAGAAACGGAACAGAAACCTGCTGGGTTTGTACCACGAGGACGAGCCTGCCAGGAGAAAAAAACCAAAACAAACCCCTACATTTCTACTAAAAGCTGTAATTTTGTGCTTTACTTTGGGAAGAGGTTGCTTACTGGCTTATCTCTGTTTTGCAGAATCCTAATGATTGCCTACCTCAGTCTTACCACCCCTATTTACAGGTACTGCACATGACATTCTGGGAGTGAGCCCTTTGCTCTTTGCCTGGCCTTGGACATTGGCTGTATTACAGTACAAATGAACACCAAAAAATAAGAACAACTGCAGGCACTGAAAGTTTTGACTGTAAGATTTTTTCCTTTATTCAGTCAGTGGATTCATTTTTTAATNAAACACAGCACTGTGCCAGCTACTAGGAAGAAAATGAACTCTGAATTAAGCTAAAACCAGGACACCTAGGAGAGGGAAAGACATTTGAGGCTTGCTTGACCTCAGTGACGACCTTTCCTGCAATCATCCCTGGAAAAAAACTTGGGCAACTCAAACATACCATCTGTGTTTAAAAATGGGGTGTGAGATTTGGAAAAACAACATGGGGTGAAGGAACATATCTTTAAACTTTTAGGTAAATCACTTACTACTTGTCGTCTTATAATGCTAGTGATACAGTTAGTGATTAGAATAAACTTCTCAATAGAGCTTGCACTGTCCAGCTGGCTATGGTACCATTGTGTCGACATGAAAACTGCAGTAGCAAGAATAGTGTGCGGGATATTGCCACGGGTTGTTCTGCAAAATTAATAACCTAAAACTGAGGAAGAGATGTCTTGGGCAATTCTGCTTGCAGAAAATTTCCCTACACAAAGGAAGGTCTGATAGACATCTCCAGCTGCAAAAGCGATTTCAAACTCTCCATCCCTGCAGCAGTGTCAGGAGTGATTTTGTTTCCAAGATCCCATTTCTGGGGCTGTTGTTCTCTGATGTGGTGGCATCAGATAGCGATGATGTAGGCTGTCAGGCTGCCTTTGTATCTTTCCTGTTCAGGACCTATAATAAATTTAGTCTCAATAAAAAAAACAAAACAAAACAAAACCAAAATCATCAATTCAGAGCAGTACTATTTGTCAGCCGTGATTTGATAAAAACATTGCAGAGCCAGCATCATTTAACAGAGATTTGGAATTAGAGATCTATTTTTTTTTAAATAGGAAGCTGAAATTTTCATACTAACCTTTGCTATTTTGGCCAAAAGCCAAATGTGGTATCTACATGCTGTCAACACATGGCATCCAGGGCTCATCTTGTAACCCACAAAAATGTCTGTTTTTTTTTCTGGTTTGTTGAACTTCCCTGAAGGTTGCTTGCCTGCAAAAGCAGAAGTATGAAGCAGTTAGGATTCTCAGCAGTTTCCCCACCCCTAGGTTATCGCCAGGTCAGGACACCATCTTGCTGAAACGTAGTTTATCACACAGTAGAAATATTATTAAGCTGTGGCAAACCCAGCACGTTTATATGCGGCATCCAAATCTATAGGACTATTGCTAATTCCTGCATCAAGTGACAAATAAAAATCATAAGGGCAAGCCGCCTAGGATTCACAAATTATTAAATGTCTGTCTTCACTGGATTTGTAATCTAATTTTCTATCTCCTTATTTGTATATAGCCCTTCCTTCCTCCAGAATTGTTTGGTTCTCCTGATTCCCACTTTGAGTACTGAATTCCTCACTATTTAGATCCTTGAATCACCTTCTTTCTGCATATCATTCATTTGGTGGAATGGTCTTATGTCTGGCTGCTCTTTGATATACGATGCAGCTCTCTGCAGATTTCCTTGGAGAAGCAAGCAGCTCAGCACGTGAGAACACTTGGCTTTTGAAGTTTCAAACTTGCCTTTGGAGCCATCAGTTTTGAGTATTCTTCACCAGCAGCAACATCATATGGGAATAACAGAAGTGGGAACTACATCCAATTATTTTCATCACAGCATAGTAGGGTGACAGCTTCTAGACACTTGCAAAAGAATATATGGCTAAAGCAGTGGATAGAAATGCACAGCTAGCTCATTGATTCACTTTGATGTCAGACCAACAGAGCACTCTTATCCCCAAACCAGGAGTTTACAAAGTGTTTCAAACTTTTCATTGAGACAACTAGAGTCAGGATTAAAGACTTTTGAAGAACAAAACCCTAGGAATAACCTTGTTTCAGAAAACCCTCAGACCAGGCATTATGGAGCACCATTCTTAATAGGTGCTCATACAGTGAGTTTATAATTAGAGCTGTTAGAAAGATATAAAGTGGAAGCTGTCCTGTGCAGGATCTTTTTCTTCTGAATTAGTAGTGATTTATCCCTTGCCTGTGTAACCTACCATGCCTCTGTACTTCTGCACAGTAAGAAGGATGGGGCAGAGCTGAAGTTCTTCATCTATTTCTTTTCACTTGTCAGCTTGTCACAGAGGCTATGCAGATGAACAGTTGCTTCCAGTTTTGGGCCAGTACCCCGAGTCAGCCCTCATTAAGGATAAAATCTTTGGATGTCCTGTGTCCACTCTGTATATTAAGAGCAAGGGAAAGGTATCATCTGCTTGTGTGAGAGGAAGGAATTTATATAGCGGGACACACTAGGAACAATGCCATAGTAATAACACAGATAGGTACGAATAGGAATAATACTGTAATTATTATTACAGAGTCTCACCCTTCGTTCAGGGTAGAAATTAGACAGTATAAGCATCAGCATAATACTCTGAGTTCACGTCTATGGATAAGAATAAAGACCCGAACAAGCAGATCCTGGCAAGTTTCCAGTGGACATTAATAAGAATCAGATATTCTTTAATTTGTTTTTCTCTCCTGTGCCAGACAGCTGACAAACTAAGAACAAAGTGGAACTTTGTACCACCTTCCCCTCCCTCAAACTTTAAAGGACTGCAGATCAGTCTGGACCTAAGTTTATAAACAAAAAAACTATTCCTGCTTCTTATTAAAAACAGGCTTTGCAGAGGTGCTGAGTCTGTACTTTGGAGTTTGCAAGACCGAGCATGTAATCTTTACAGAAGCTGTAAGAGAGTGTGAGACAGTTGTGAAGCAGACCAGACCAAAAAACCACAACCAACCTGCTTAACTCAGAGGAAGTTCTGTTTGAGATTCAGACGAAATTCACAATTCACACAGGATCCCTCACTCAAGGTACTGACTATTAAGAACACAAGTACTGAGTTTCTTCTCCTCTTTTGAAAATTTGCTAACTGAGCTTCCTGACACCTGAGCTAAAAGACACCTGAGCTGTAAAAGCATCAGATTCAGAAAGCAGATAACATCAAGATGCTATTCTCACCGTCCCTAGTTAGCTGTTTTGCTTTACCTACATTGTAAAAGTTTGAAAGTCAAACAACTTCTGTCTTCACTTTCATAGAGATTTAAGGGAACTTACCTTATACATCTGTAATGTATCTGTGTTTGGACCATCCATTACTCAAGAGACGTTTTTATCCAGCCACCAGGCCACTTTTCACCCAGCTTTCTGACTTCTACAAAGAACACATTGCTTAAGTGCAACTGGAATACGAAGTGCAGTGTAAAATCATGACATATTTACACCTTTATATTTGAGGGCAGCTACAATCTTGTCCCAATATCAGAAGAATTAGGGCGCTAGGAGACAGATGATTTCACAGGGTTTTTTTTCTGCTTCGGCTTACCTACATACAAAGATTAATTACAGTGCTTCACGATAAAACCACAGTTTACACCTTGGTATTTATTCAACTGAATCAAACAAAAAATATGCTGATGCTTACATGGGTGTATGGTGCCAAACTGTTCAGTGCTATATTGCTCTGTCCAAGAAGAGGTTCAATCTTGCCACCAAAAAGTAACAAAACAAAAATAAATGCCATTCCTATAAAGTTCAGAGCACATAATCTAACTATGTGGGCCAATGGGGTCTATAGACTAATGGGGAATTTCTGCCCTTCATTCATCTTGGAGGAACAGGAACCTTCTTGCTCTTTGCCTTTGCTTTTCTTTCATCTGCTGTAAATGAAACATGAACAGAATGGGGTTATTTTCTGTTCAGACTGCTTCAAACACAGACCTTGTCGTGATGCTTAAGAGCTCATAAAACAAAACACCATGTCTGATTTCCAGCTTTTCGCTCTAGCTGCAACAGAAGATGCAGAATTGCATCTTTTGCCAAAGTTGGATGAGTTGTTCACATTTTACAACTGATCAGTCAAGTAAAGACTTCTTGAGGTTTTTCTTCATGTTGCAACAAAAATTTGTGAAGCAAAGGCCTCCTCAAGCACACAACAGCTGAGATTCACACACAGTTGAAGTATCAGAAGATGTAAACACAATTTGCTCCTCAAACTAAGTGCACATTGAGAAATGTTTCATGAAGTTTGAGCAGAAGAATCCAGATAAGAATCCCACATAGATTCAGTAATACAGGGTAGAGTCTGTTTGCACTGAAAATTCTTTAAGATGCACAGCAAAGCTTGCGAAGCATGGTGTAGTTACTGAGATTACCTAATGAGATTATGGCATCAGTGAAGTCCCTACACTTTTTCATGATTCCTCTTAGGTTTCAGCAGGATTTTGCCTTTCTGTTTCTTAATGTTAATGATTCTAGAAAAGATTCAAAGTCATTAGTAGGGTCTTCAGGACCTGCATTTGCACAGCTGATCCAGAAGTACTTAATATAGGAAACAACAGATGCTAACTAGGGAAGTGAAAGCACAGCCAATAACGAATAAAGTGGCCTGTAAGTGACCTCTGGTGGACAACATGAACAGCGTTAAGTTTTTTTGCCTTGCATTTCTCAGGAGAGTAGTTTATCCATTTAAATAGCTTGCATCCTTTCAGTTGAATATTATCTAATATTATGCAAGAATCAAAGCCATTTTCCACTTGAAACAAAAGTATTTCATGCAAAAAAAATTAGAAACTAATACAGGAATGGTAAAGTTTTGAATCATAAACTTTAAAAGCCTCTGTAACAAGAGGGATTCTTGACTGTTGAATATATACCATTAACACTATACCTTTAACAATGTAAGGCAATTTTTCAGGTGCTATAAAATTTAAAAGCAATTTCAAAGGGACAGAGTGGTCCTTTGAGGACATGTCAGTTGTTCCAAAAATCACCAGCATTTCCCAGGTCAGGTGAAGTGGTGGAATCTGTTGCTTCCAGCACATGCAGGCTGTTGATCACAGCCACTGTACTAAATCATAAGAACTTTTATAGCTATGTACTACAACACCGAATGTCCCCAAGGACCTTATCCTATTCCCAACTAAATATGTTTAAAGAGAACTGTAAGCCTGGGAATTCATTTTGATCTCATTGCCTGAAGAAACTTCCAGCGCTGGGTTCTGGGGCCCATGTTTGCAGAGCGCACGTACAGTCTGAGAGACCATGAACTTTGCGTAGATCCATGTAGGAGCGCAAACTCCCTTTTGGTAATTAGACTTGTTTTCCCTTCCTACTGTTTCCTAATTTCCAGCTGGAGCTAAAACTCCAATAGCTTCTCGCATGGGTCTAACAATAGACCCAGGAGACGGTTCGCTGTACAGAAATAACGCACTGAAATTGTTCCCAAGGAAAACCAGTCTGTCTTGGCAACAGTTGTCCTGGCAACTAAGTCTCCTCACAGAGGATGATGGCCACTGATCCGTGGAAACTGATCCGTGAGTCTTTTTTCTCAGAGACCAGAGGGGCTACAGAACAGAGCTGCAGAGCCCCCATCGTTTGGCTTTCCCCTCTTGCTCTCATTGAGAGGGAACTCCCACCAGCCAAAGAAGCTAGCTGAAATTCTGGCTCTTGAACATAGATCAAAGATGTACTAATTACAAGGCATATTGATAGGCAGCATCCTTACAGACACCTTTTTTAATTTTTTTAGCTAGTCATGCTAAGGACTGGCTTAACGCTCCACCAGGAGAGGAAAATTGCACTGGGAAAATCACATAAGAATATAAGTCAACACAGCCGTGACGGTACAAAGCAGAGCACAGATAAAAATGGCAGAGCACATTTCTGTCTAAGTAGCTTTTCAGAAGACAGTGTGAAAGCTTTGAAGAACTGTACAGCTTTTGATTTCACATCTTACATGGAGGGTGACGTAAGTGCTCATCAGGGCTAGCACTGCTCCAGGAAGGCTGTGCTGCGTTTGTAACTGCACAGCCCCAGACCTGGGCCTAAATGAAGCCTAAGGCTCATAAAGAGGAGATGAAATGGTGGTCTTTTGCCTTGGACCATGTTCCCATGTTCAGCTCTCCCTGATTGCCTGTTACGCCTTGATTACTCTTTCTGCTCAAGTGGCATTACTGCAAGTTAATATCATTTTGGGACAAAGCACATGCTATATTAAATGCTGCTCCTTCCCCTATACAGTATAAGCCTAGCATTCATTGATTGAAACAGAAACACAAATGTAAAAATGCCTCCTTTTCAGCAATGTTTGCACACACACACACCAGGTGTAAGACCACAACTTACGAAGCTTCACTTCCCAGCCAAAGCCTGCCGTTCCCTTTTTCCCTTACACTCCCACCTATGAGAGGCCCAAGCACAGTTTGCCACAACACCTCCTGGAAGTGTCTGAAGTCTCCCACAAGAAGAGCCTCACTTGGTCACAGCCGTGGGGCTCACACCAGGACAGGGGCTGCAGGAACAGTAAGTCTCCTTCATGAGGAGGACGAGCAGCCCTTTGGCTGCAGAGCTGGTGGTACCAATCCAGCCCGCAGACCTGCGCTGCTTGGAAATCCTACTGCCCGGGCAAAGCAATGAAACAGAAAACAGTAATTTCATTTTCATGGGCTTGTTATCCTTGAGCTGTCTCTCTCAAAGGGCATGTGTGACTGGAGACTCTGGGTGACTGAATAATGAGCAAAGGGTTAAGTGATGAGCAGAAACTCAAGCTACCACAATTTGAAATGGATCAATTAGAAGAAACAAGAGAAGTACCTGAGTCCATCTCAGCTCAAAAGGGCCAGTGTGAGGGTGAGGAAGAGTAGGGTGGCACCAGGACATCCAGGTCCAGAAACAGCAGCATGGCCAGCAGTTTCTCAGAAACTGATCTGAAAGAAACTTTCCTGTTTCAGAAAACATGACTTTGCAATAAAATTATTTCCTTCTGCAATATTTTCATGGTTTATTCTACTTCTTTAATCTGAGAGATGTAAATCTATGCATACTATTATTTATTTAGTCATGAATATTTGGACACATGCATTGTCACATACGAGGGATGCAAAAGAGTTTATTAGATGACAGCACAACCATTGCATGAATTAATATTTGCACAAGAAGCAGAGAAATGTTTTTCATCGGTTTACACTTCTCTTTCCATTACCTGCACAGTAAACTCAGACACAGTAAATGTTTCAGGAGGCTCTTAGGGCAGGTGCACTCCCTGAGACTTTCAAGGAGAGGAAAAAAGCACCTCAAGCAATAAATCATACACTCTGAAAATTGCATAGTAAATACTTGGTGATATGCAAAATCCATCTTCCAACCTAAACGAGTAAACAACTTGAAAAAATAAGCTCAGACATCAAAATTATGAACTGACTACAAATCAACTGCAAACACATTAAAGACCTATATTTGTTCAAATACATTATTCATAAGAAACAATTTGAGCTGTAGTTGTATGCAATTTATGTTGCATAAACTTAAGCAAATACTTGTAACCAAAAGCTGATTTAAAGAATTAATGAGCAATCTCTAAATAAAATTATATTACTAAATAATTCCTCTCTGATTTGCAAAGCCATATGCTTCCTTTAGTATATATTCCAATACTTCTATTAACTGCCGAGCCCTGTAACGTTGGGATACTGACAAACAGTTTAGGTCTGATCAAGCTCTTGCTAAACAGGACTGGAGGTAAGGGGGAGGAAACCGTTGTTTTTGAAACGTTCTTAAAGTATCTAAGGTTCAACAGCAACACGAGCCAATCGTATTTTTATGCTGAACAGCTACATTTCTTCTTTAGGATCAATATTTTCCAAATTTTTAGTAAACAAATGAAGAGAAGGGGGAATGCACTTTTTCACCTCTACTAAAGCATTTCCACTGCCCATTGCTGCACTTCTTTGGACATCAAATTTAGCAACAAACATCTCAGGCTAAGAGGTACCGCGATATAATGTGGTACATCTGCACAGTTTGAATTGATGTACCATACTGCCAGCGCTATCACACTTTTTAGTAACTATAAGCAACTGGGAAATTCAGATTCCCCATGCCTGTTAGACAGCTGTCTCAAAAACTTTTTCTGCATGCTCTGCCAGAACAATGTCATTTTCAGTAAAAGAAAAAAAAAAAAAAAATAAAAAATCTTTCAACAAGAAAAGAGTTAGGCATTATTACCAATTGGATGGATGCACAAACAAGACGTACAACCTCAAGAAAGAATACTTTTTTTTTTTTTTTTTGGATATATGGGATCTCCTTTCCCTCAACAACTCCTTTCCTTCTCTGCTGGCAAAATATCTCCAATATGGGCACAGAAAAGCATGCCCACAAAACCAGGTGCCTGAGTGACCATGTCTGTGTCTCAGTCCATGGCTTCTCTGAACTCAGCACTAGCTATGGAAAGGCAGGAAGAGGGGGCTTGATTTGCACTAACTGCACCACACGAGCTCCACACTCTTCTGCACCAACTCTGAACTAAACATGTATATTGTGCTGAAGCAACATTGAAGGAACACAAGACTTTATTTATTTAATGAATAAATAATACACATTTATGCATCTTGAATAAAACCAATGCAATAAAACCAGTAGCTAGTATCACTCTCAGTTTTGTGTGACTTTTTGCACTGAATTTAAATTGCCCGATCTTTACAGAATTTAAGGTAGATTTCAAATATGTGTATTTCCATGCCAAATCCATTTCCATGTCAGTCCAGTAATCACTCCCTCCACTACTTTCTGGTGTTCTTTGGGATATTATCTTGTTAATTATTCTGTAATTTCTCATATTACATAGAAGACTTAGTAAACCTGATGATTTTGAACTGCTGGAGATAATGAGGAATGCCTACACATGAACACCTCCTCCAATTATTACCCCCTCCCCCAAAATTATTACCCAAACAGAGGAAAGAAGTAGTCTGGCTACAACAGTTAGCTGACTTTTAACATTGGAATTTAATTAAAGTACATATGCTGCTTGACCAACAGTTGAGACACTGTAAAGCTTTCTGTTGACTTTTTGGACTGTGGATTAAGCAGATATCAGGGATAATGTTGAACTAAACAGAAAAATCAAACATCTAATATTTGCAAAGAAATTAAATACTTACAATAACTACTCTAGTACAGTAGCTCCTATCACCTACTTTCCACTAATATTTTGCCAGTTGTCTTGTATTCACTTTGTCACACACAAACACAAATTGTACAAATAAATTCCTATTATGTTTTCACTTACTCATCCTTTTTATTTCAAAAGCATTTTTAAGATTCTGAATGGGTATGGAGTAGTTTCACAGCTTGGTCATGGGGCAGATGCCCTTTTGCAGATTGAGCCTGCTTAGAGAAACATTCCGAGCTTTACTTGCTTCTTTGAGATGCATCCGTAGGCTGTTACATAGTGGATGGACAGTAATGCAGAACAAGCTGTTTCTCCCCAGTGCCTCCTCTGGATCCGACTCTTTTGAATACAAGGACAACAGAGATGGAGTTCTGCCTTTTGTAAACGTCATGCACAATTTCCCCACATAATGGACTAAAACCAAAATGGGCCCTTTTTTAAATTTTTGTTTGTTTTAAACCTCCTCCACACAGTTTGGCTAATTTGTGGCACCAGCCAAAGAACTAGCTGTTACCATTAATCTATGATTACTACTCATTAGAAATCAAAACTGTTGCATTTGTAGAGTATCTTTCCACAAAACGTGTCTTGGTATTTGAAAAATATTAGGGAATGAATCCTAACTGCTCTTAAAAGATAGCTACCAAAACTATGGAAGTTATCAAGATTTTCCAGACCCAGGGTTTTGAAACACTGGATCTTTCCAAAGAGAGTGAGCCAAAGATATCTTGATATGATAGAAATGCAAAAATGGGTTTGTGTTCCGACAGCACCCATTAGCTCTCAAACACCTCTCAGTCACGTTCCATCCAACAGGAGGTTTGCACCTCCAGCGCAATAAGAATGACTGTTACTCTGTTAGTCACTTCCCTCATATAGTCTCAATAATTTTTGTGTGAACAGTAGTTTGAATAAAATCTATAAGGCCAAGTGGCATATAGAATAGAACAGGATCTTCTGGCACAGACAGTTTTCTGTTAGTAATTGCTCCAGTAGATGGGCAATATCTATGTCATTAAGTCTCTGGAGCCCCTTTTTCACTCCAGCCCAAAGGAATTTGTCATCTTTTTGCAAAATCTGGTACCCCAAAGTTTTCACTGACCTCAATGAGAGCTATGGGCTTCCAGAATTTTTGAAAACCTACCCGCTATTTTTTAAGCTGCCTAATTTCAACATGCTGGTTAAAATAGCCTGTCTAAATACAGACATAATTCTGAAAAATATGGAATAGATCCCCAACAGCTTTCATACGTACAAGAGAAGCCCTAGAAAATAACCATCATTTTCTCCCAATATTTTCTAACCTGTTTTTAGATAATCATATGATACATCACAGCTCTTCACACATCACTGTGAATTGACTAGTAAATGATAGATAAATAGGGTCATGGGAGGATTTATTGTCACTAATATCACTTTGCAGTAAGAAGGAATGCTCGTTTCCTTTCAGTGAGTCATTACCCAGCAGACGGTTCCTGTTTGTCTAAAAGTGATAAGAAGGGCAGAATATAAGAAAATTAATTTTCACTGATGACAGAATGAATGAAGAAAGTCATGTAGCTGATGAACTTCAATGTGGATTCCAAGCAGGAATGCTAAAATAGTGAATTAGTTACTGTGATACAGTACGGCCATAATGAGAACATCACTTATGCAGAATAGTCCAAAATGTTACTTAAATATGATACACTGACAACATATAAAGCAACATGCACATTTATACCAAGTGACAAATAACCCAGAGACAGGTAGATTAAAGAGTCAGAAATTACTAACAGGAGCTGCCTTTTCAGTTATGGATTTGTTCATTGTTCTCTTTTTACCACTCTGTTTCCATTGATTTTTAATTTGAGTTATAGGATTTTGTTACTTACATGCCTAAGCATTTCTCCTGCCTGTATATCATCTATTTCAGGTAACGGTTATGCCGAGCTGCTATTTATTCTATAGTACTCCTCTCTGCTGACTTCCTTAGAGAAGCATGCTGTCCAGCAGCTTGGCAATGAAGAGCTTTTGAAGTCTCAAGTCACCTTCAAAAATACCAGTTTTGAATATTTTTCCACCGGCAATCATGCCTTTTGGGAACAGGAGAATGAGGAGGACCCAGTTATTAGACAATACACCTAAATTACTTTCAGCACAGCATAGCAGAATGGCAGCTTTAGGAGCCTGCTGAGCAAGGCCACATTATTTCCCTGAGTGACCCACATGTGAGAGCACTGCATACAAATGCATAGCTAATTTGCCAATTTACTTTGATGTCAGTTCAGCTGAGTACTGCTATTCCAAATGAAAAGTTTAAATAGGTTTCCAGCTCTGTAGTTCTCTGAAAGATCTAGGGGGTTCAGGATCAAAGGGGTCCTGGAACAAGAAACCCTTTGAGATGGCATTTACGTTGCACTGGTGTTACTCAGATTCTGGAGAATTACTTCTGTCAGATCTCCAAGGAAGCTGCAGTAATCCTGGGAAATGTTTTTTCTTGGAGGAATACTGTATTTCTTGTACACACTAATTTGCTGTTGTTCATGCCATCAGTGTATCACCACCAGCCATGCAACAGCTTGGCTCTATCTCTCTGCTGAGGACAAACCAAAACCTGCAACCCCACAGGCATCCAAATCACTTGCAAACACAATCTTAATCCAATTCACCTTTCAAAATGTATCTGTATGAGGGAAGTGACTAACAGAAGCTGCTGTACCTATGCTACACCAGCTTCTCTTAGCTAAGCAAGGACCTTATCTCACACTGAAAACAGAAAGTGGACCTTTCTTCCCTACTTTTCTAACATGTTTGTTTACCTTACAAGGCTTCTGTCTGTAATGCTAGGTTCCATCCCAGCCCAAACCAGCATAGTAGGTTACTCTGTTTATGTGTCTTTTGTTTCCTTTAAGAAAAGGCTGAACTATGCCACTAGCTCTTCTAATGGCTTTGAACATTGTCCTTTTTGGTTCATACAGATCCTCAACACTTCATGATCCAATGAGTTGAATCAGAGAAGCTGAAGAGAATGAGTTATAGAGAAACAGTGCAAGTAAAGCAAATCATTAGTCTCACAGGTTTGTAAACATTTGCAGATTGCTTTTAAAACCACTTGTAACAACTAAAAGGAAACCCTAATCTTTTACTACAAATGCAAAGTACAAGATTTGATCCTTATGGGTCTTAACTGGAATTCCAGAACTGAATATGTTTAAAAAAGTTCAGATACTCATATTTGTATCCTTCTTGAATAAATTCCTATAATTGCCTGAGTAATGGCTTTTTAAGCCTTCTTTTTGGCCTTAGTAAAATTATTTAAGTGGAAATGAGGCATTGCTTTCTGTGCAATTTGCCCAATCAGGCTCTGCAAAGTTACCTGATGGGAGGAGGTACAATAGTGAAAAGACTTCAGTGCTACACAGTGGATCTCATCTTTCATCGTAAGATAATGTACACAGTAGTCAATTTTCTAAACTAAACAACTACACTGACCTAGATATACTGGAAATATATAAATTATCATTTCAGGAGAAAATTCAGTCTCTATTCTGAAATTAAAATCAGCACTAACCCCTAAACTGCATCCATGAAGAGGGTAAACAGCAATTGCTATGTGTTACTGTGTGGAATCGCAAATTTTACTGCCTTACTTAATTTCAGAATGTATTGAATTTATTGGAAAATGTGAGGTGATGATATTCTATTTATAGCAGTGCCATGATGATGAATTAGCATTACCATGAGGTAAAGTAATTATGCTGAGTTAATACTGGCCTTATTAGGAGAATGTCTTGACTTTAGTCTCTATTAGTAGCTAAGCTGGGAGGCTCCTCTGGCTGGAAGCTGGCTGCTGTTTTATCTTGGTCTGCCTATCTTCTTTAGTATCCTCCTCACCATCTCTGCTACTCTCAGGAATTCTGCAAGGAACGCAAGTGCAAAAATTTATTTCCTTTCTCTTTATATTGGCATAGAATGGCGTTAGATGCTTTTGTCAATGACATTTTTAAAGAGGAAAACATGGAGAGCAAGAGACCTAAATGCCTGTCCTGAGAGGACAATGGCAAGATAAGAATTGTGTGCACGTATGGCATATTTGAGAGACATTTCTGCCATCCTCTCCAGGCTGCTTATAATGAAACCACAACACGTACCAATGCAAAGCCATAGAGAAGCTCTAGATATCTGGTTGCAAAGTAAATTAGAAAATGATTGGAGAAGACCCTGATAATATTCAGAGACAATAATAAAAAGGTTTGTGAGAACTGGGGTAGAGTATACAATTACAGAAGACTCTTCTGCGGAGGACTAATGCAGTGACTGATTTACTAGGCAGAAGGGGCAAACCTGCCTCCTCTTCTGCCACTGAAGCTACCATGCTGATGCACAAGGCTCCTTGTTTGTGACCAGATACTGTGTCTCCCTTATCTTCCATGTTGTCCTCTTCAGCTGCCTGCTAGCACGGATGAGCAAATAAGCCACCACCAGTGTCAAAAAGCTGAGGAAGGGGTGGAAAGTCTTGCTTGCTTGAATCAGAGAGGTTTACATTTTTCTGCTTAACTAGTAGTGAAGATGTAAAGCATACTGCCTTAAGGTTTGCTCTAAAGGCACTATTCTTTTATCCTTCCTTCAGGCAGAGATGGATTTTGTGACCTTCCACAGCCTTCAGCAGCCCTCTCTTCTATACCGTTTCTTTCATTGGTTTAATGCCTTAATAGTATTTTCTTGCAAGGAGCTTCATTTTATGAAAACTCAATCTCTTATGACACAGACATTTGCATTAGAGTTATATTTTTTTTCTTAACTTGGCAGTAGGAAATTTTCAGACCTTCTCTGAAGTTAAAGTTAAATTTCTTTCCTTTAGTGATGCTTTCAATAGGTCCAGGCAGTCTTAGCTTTTTTTACTAACTCCTTTTAGTTTTAACATAGGCATTTTTAATTGCCTTAATAATGAACAGCAGTTATTCAACTTTAGGTAATTTTGAGCATGCTTGGTAAGGATGTTGGCTGAGCATTCCCAGATAGCTGATGAATTCCTCATTATTAGCAACAACTTATATTGAAAAGAGTTCTTAAGTTGACAGAATTTCCCTTATTTTGGCCTTTCATTTCTTGCTTGTCGGTATTACAGAAAAAAAATTTGACGTGTTTAAAGATACTTCCAGCTTTAGCGTAAAATATTGAACTGGACTATATATTATACAGAGTCACATTTTCCTTAATAAAAGGCATGAAGAATTCTTCTTCAAAAACTTTATGAAACAACTCCACCAGGAACAGACTTAATTCATTACAGACCAGAGCACATTTAAATACGGTAACCTAGAATTGAAAGATCCATAGAACAATATGTACTTGTGGAATATTCCACTCACATTTTGAATGGCGCTCTCATATTCATCTAGCCTTTCACCACATAATCGCATGAAATCAGAAGACTTTATAAACCTTCAGATCAGCTATGCTCACAAACCTCTATCCCTACTTGGCAAGGTGAGGAGGACTGTACTAAACATCAGTTTAATGAAGGATAGTTGAATATAGTTACCAGTGAGACAAATCAGAGAAAGACATTTTTCTTTACCTGGATCCCTTCTTACCTCCATTTTCTTTCTATTTCTGCTGTCTTTGCCTGGCTTTCCATTCTGAGCAGGGCCACAGCCTGGCGTGGGTTTGCAGCAGTGGAGCTGTCACCAAAGCGCTCCTTCCTGGGAGTGACGTGCTCAGCATTGGATGCAGCAGCATTGCTCATTTGTCTGGTCTGGAAGAGTTAATGACAGTTACTGTCAGAGCTGTTGACTCTCTTCAGCTGCTGATGCTTCATAAGGTAACTATATTTAATCAAGATGGGTTGATCACCACTTTTTGTTCTGATTTGTTGCTTTTTAGTACATAGCATGAGAGTTCCTGGACAGCTTTTAAATAACTCCTTTAAGAAAGAAACCCTTAGAAAAAAAAAAAAAGTTAATTGTAAAAATCACCTAAAATTTGGAAACCCAAAGTGGTAAACGAAGGTTTCATCACATTATACTATAAGAGCCCTGGCACGTACTCCCAGATGTATTTTCCCTTGCTCATAGTTAAGGGTCTGTGATGTCCCCTGAAAATACGAGGACTTCAGAAATGGGACAGGTGTCCAACATGCTTGGAAGTGTTTATTCTTTGAGTGTAAGGTGATGAGCTCGGCAAGGGCTTTAACTGATAATTATGGAGGTATTTCTACTAAGCCATTAAGGTTCCTCCTTGAAAGCAAAGTCAGCCCTTATAACCCTGTCTTTTGATACCCCCTTTAGCTGTTTTGCTTGTTAGCTATAGCTAATGCTCAGTTGCATCTGAGCTCACAGTTGCTCTGGACTCACTGAGTTTGCTCAGACAGAACTGCACTAAAATCCAATTTACTAAGCTTAGGGGTTTGCAATCAGCAGCCAACAACCATGCAGACTGGATCTATCAAATATGCATTTATCTTCCTGACCACGAAAAAGGTAGTTACGCACAGATAAGCTGCTTTGTGTGAATGACACCAATGTAAGTCAAGTCCAGAATTATAAACTCTTAGTAATAACATGATGCACATCAACATATCTTCTGTAAAATAGGAGGCAAGAAATATGAATTACTTTAGACACATTTAATGGGTGCCACATGTTATGTTATATTCAGCATTATTAAACTAGATGCGTCATCAAGATGTCATCTATACAAAAACAGACTGAATTTAAAAAAAATAAATTTCACCTTTTCTGAATGCAGCTTCATTGAAAAAAAGACAAAATCAAAACTAGAGGCAGAGAGAGCTCTCAGTTTCTTACTCTGTAATTTTTGTTGCTTTGCAGAAGTTTTAAGCAGAAGTAATTTTGGAGTTTAACCTTCCATTAGCCTGCTAAACAATTAGTAGAATGCTCTCAAATTTCTCCCCATGCCACTTTATTTTAGGTACATTTAAATAATTAACCTAAACAAATAACCTAATTTTTTTATTCATGGTAAACAATTACATTGTACAAACAAAGGAATTGCAGCTGATAGCTAATTAACTGATATGCCTACTTCATGGCATAATAAACACCAAATGTATTTCATAACCAGGCTTCCAGGGTATTTGATAATACCAGAAACAATGCCTGTGTAAGTTACTGCAAGCTATTGATTAAGCCCATCCAAATTCTACATTTAGGACAGATCAAAAGTCTAATAAAAGCAAGGAAAATATTTCCGTGGACTGTAACAATTCTGAATCATGCCTCTGTCCGAGTCATTTTGCATGATGCTGAATGAATGAATTTTTCTTCTGCAATATATTCACCTCAGTTCGTATTCTTCAGATCACATCTGGAATTCCCAGTGTTTTTTCCCCACTCACAGCTGTCGGTCTATCATCTATTGTATAAAATGGATATCTAATTATGGGCTGCTGTGGAAGACATTTCACAGAGATGCCCATATCTACAGCAGAGAAGTGAAAGAACTGATGATGCTTCTTTTCAGTTTCACACATGATTTTTCCCCTGTAATCAAAGTGTCAGTTTTATGTTTTCACTAGTTTATACCCCAGTGCTCAAAAACAATCAAAGCTGAATAATCAAAATATTATTAGAACTTCATGAAGCTGCCTACCACAGATAGTCATTATAGGACTTCTAGCCAGTGTCTTCTAGCCAAGTATTTCCACGTACTTCTAAATGGCAATGATTTATTCTTTGAGCCCTGATTAGCAAAAGCAGGACATGCTAAGTTACTAACTCAGTCTCAGTAATAATATGGCCCAAGATCAAGGTTTGGAAAAGTGACAGAGAAGCTCATTTTCCTTAAAAAAGTCTAAAAGGAATAAAAATGTTGCTTTATATGAAGCCAGAGCCACTCAGGTACCCAAAAGTCAGGTCTTCTCATGCTGTTTATCAGATGAGAATATTGACCCCAAGTCATTCCCTGTAACCTCAGGGGAGCTAGTGCTTTAAAGGTTGCCTTCATATATCTGGTTACGGAGAGTCTAAATACAATACTTTCTACCTTCTAAAATCTGGCTTAAATGACAAGCCTGAATTTATTTTTAACATGTTTGTTAGATTTAGGTGTAGATCAGATCTTAAACTCCTTCTATTCCTTCCTTATATTACTCTCGTATCCAAGTTAGATTTAAAATTACTTTCTTTTCAGGGATAGTATTTTCAATGAAACTTGGAGAGTCTCTAATCCTGCTTTAAAATGTTGAAAGACACTTTGCAAGTGTAGGCTAGTGTCTGAATAAAAATCAAGTATGCTCCGAATTTGTCGCCTATGTTATGCCACTTGTAAATTCACTGACGTTAAAGAAACGCTGAGAAGACTCTAGTCTACAAAAATATACTTTGGCATCTAAGCAGCTACAACACCACCATAACGACAAGGTTGAAGTCTACTGCTTACCTTAGTTTTGTAGCAGGTTGGCAGGCACTAAAACCCTGGCAGCCAGCTTTACATCAGTCAGAAATGGTTCTCAAATAAAAGTCTGCAAAACATTTTCAGATACAAAAAAGAATGCTTATAGTGATGAGAAAACAAATACGCCAGCTATGTATCTTAATTTGTGCATATTATGCCTGCTAGATCTACACTAATGTGGCCCTTCTAATGCTTCTCATGGTCTGATTCAAAACTGTTGTTTTTTCACTAGTGTATCATGGGCTTATGGTGCCATTAAGTTTAACTGATCTGATTTTGGCAATACAGAATCTCCCTTCTTCTAGATGCTTTTTTTTTTTTTTTTGTATATTGAAAGAAAACAAACAAAAAAAATCAAGCACAGCTGTTGTACCTAATCTAAGTACTCCAAATAGAAGCAACTTTTTTTAGTTTTATAATTTGCTCAGCAACATTTCTTTCCAGTTGTCACTGCCTTTCCTGCCTAAATGCTGCACTGAAGTGCTTCTGAAGTATTATCTTACCAAATCCTGTTACATCTGCAACCAGCATTCCACTTGAGGATGTCATACAGCTAGCAGGACTAGGAAAACTTGTTACACTCTCACTCCCTGCTCTGGCACAAGGGTCAGCCTCAGGCCTCTTTCTCATGAAACAAAGAAGTTAGAGCTGTGAATAAACATAAAATAAATAATTACACATCCAGATCTATCTTTTCTCCTTTAAGGCCATCCATCCCATTTCTTCATTTTTTAATTCGTACACAAACATTTGGTTCCTACTTTTGGAAAGTCTGAGTCAGATTAGAGCTGGCAGTTATCATTTAGGGATTGCGCCAGGACAGGAGGATTTGAAACTGATAGTAGCCGTATCATTCAACTGTTTACTTGCAATCAGGGTATCCTGAAGTAAGTGAAGTAAGGTACATGTGTTTCAGTACTACAAAATACCTAAAGGCATGTTAAACATCTACAATAGGAATTATTTGCATACATACATACAAACAAAAGTTTCAGTACTCATACGGATGTTGTTATTCTTTGGTCTTTCGTACAGGTCCCTTTAAATCATAAATGTTTGAACCCTTCCTCATGTTTGAGCACTCCTTCGTATCTGTACTGAGTCAATTTGTTGAACTTGCCATCTAATGCATTTAGAATTTGTAGTAAAACAGCTACACACTTTTAATATTTGAACACTCCTACTCTCGACCTGACATTTCCGTGCTACAGAGCTATTCGTGCAACCACATTCTTTACGTAGGCAGCTATTTTTAAGAAAATTAATTGCTGTATTTGCAGCCTCATGCATATGCTTTAAAACCACCATTTTTGCAATATTTACGCTCTGCAGTCACAACTGCATGCTTGTCACACCAATAATTTTGCACCAGCCCTAACAGTCATTTATATCTCAAGTTTTCTGTATTAGCAGCATAAACTTAGAGCTGCGTTTTGTACTGCTGTCAGGAAAGAAGGACTGAAATCCAGCATTAGTGTTCAAAACAAGATATGAGCACATACTGCAATGGCTGCATAAAAAGAGCTCCACATTTAATATCTAAAATGCAAATGCTTTAAGGAAACGAAACGTTGGCACATTATGTACTGCTTCATCATTAAAGTACTTAATTGGGAGACATGAAAGACACAAGTCATTCTGAAATTGTGTTTTAGAGGATCCTTAACGTAAGCCCTTCCCTTAGAATCTGGCACTTTATATGAACACTATGGATTAAGTTAGCTCCTTAAAATTAGGGAGCTTTAGTTTCTCAGCTGTGCCAATTTACAGTGAGCAGAATGGCACCTACCATACTTGAAGCTATGACCATATAAGAGATCACAAACAGAAAGTTTAGTGTTGACACAGTAATGAAGGAAAAAGCACACTGAATTGACTGCTGCTTCATCTGCTGCAGGTTGTCCTGATGATTCACTTTAAGACCAATTATTTACACAGGTCACATATTCTTCTAAAAATTGTCCTCAGTACAATAGACTTCAATAGATGTGTTGTTGCTACTCTCCATTTAAACTAGTTCTTTTGTTGCTACCCTCTTTCTGCATAAAACATGGATTACTCTGGGACTGAACAGGCTGCCCCCTTGCCTGCCCCCCATTCCCTTCACACCCCATTCTAAAGATGCACAGAGATTAAGGAAAGATAAAAATTACATATGTATATATACTAATATCTATATATGTATATAGATATTAAATTAAGTTGCTAGAAGGCTTACTCTCTGACAGAATCTCATTACTCTGGGATATCACAAGGGCTGACCCTTAAGAACAGACTTTAGCACGGTTCTGGTCAAATGTATCACTGCTGGAACCTGTTTCTGTACTTTTCAGTAACTGACAGCCTTTAAGAAGTCTTAATTCTATACCTTTCAAAATAACAAACCAACCTACAACGTGACCTTACTAAGAGTAGTAATTACAAAATGAGAAAGTTGAGCTTACGGTAACAGGAATCCTTTCAGAAAATACATTTCAGAAGGAACACGGGAGGACAAACACTAGTATCAAGAGTTAATCTTGGCAGTCCAGCACCTTTTCTTAAACTCTAAGAGAAAGACCATCAAATTCCTATTTCCTCTTACCAATAGATTTCAAGGAGAGATTACAGGATTGTTGCTACCTGTTCCATGGAAAGGATGCTGCTTTTTGGTTCTTTATTTTCCCTCACAGCAGAGAATGCCAAAAGCAAAAAGATCACACAGGGCAACTAAAAGAGTGTTCTTTTGTCCAGGCAGAGAATGAGAGAGAGAGGCATCTATGGACGCCAGTTCACCCTACTGAAATTGCTCATTAAGCCATATTGAGGCCAAGAACTTTCGGGCAGGGCCCATATTCCTCAGGTCATTCAGCAGTTTTACCTCCCACGGCTTATAAACCCTCTCTTGATCCCCTCCTCTCTGATCAAGGCCTCAGACTCAATAAAACCCTTTCCAGCAAACCTTTTGTTTCTTTTTCCCCCTCACGTTTGCCTGAAATTCCCCCTTAACCTGCATAGCCTGCACAGGGTTAGTACATTATGATACCTTGTTCAAACTTTTTCAAGTAATGCACATGACATTGCTGACTTTATTCAAAATTACAAGTGCTCAGTTACCCACCAAGGTCATGCTTCCTACAGGTATTTTGGTAGTTGGTGAAACATTTGTTATGATTCAGTCAGTCCTAGCCTCAGGGTTTTACTCACAGAACAGACAGTATTTTGCTCAATAGTTCTATAACACTCTATTAGATGCAGCTTTTCATCTAAAAAAAGGACAGAATTCATATTTTGATCTTAACATGTAATTTTTTTTTTCCCCATGGCTGCAAGTTAAGGGAAGTCCTAGTGATATCTGATGGACCCATTAACTATAAAAAGTCATCACCAGGGTTCCATTTCAAGACAAACCAGAAGAGATCAAGTGGATGAAGTAATCCCCCAGGTGAAAGATTTCAGTACAAATGACTAGAAGCAGGGTAATCTGCTGCTCAAACATCTGATGCCTGTAAGTTCCATCTGTGCCTTGCTGAATTCTGGCAGCAGGCAGGATTGCTTACTCTATTATTGTTCAGCCAGCAGGATGACTGTGTTATGGCAGGCGATGTGGGACAGCTTTCTCAAATGAAGGCAGCTATCAGAACAAATCGGTAACTGAAGAAACAGGACTCCACTTGAATGAGCTTATGACCTGCTTATCTGTAGGCAGAACAAGGCATCAAATAGGAATTGGAGTAATTTGTGCTGTAGGATACTTAGATTTTGATTCAGCATATATCGCTGCTTCTTCAATCGTGTGTTGTTATGTTGATGTACTGGTAAAATTAAGGCTTTTCTGTTTAATAAACAGGAAAGGTGTTTCTACCGTCATATGCTTGTAGTAGAGATGAATTAAACATTATGCCTTAAATGAAGTATATTCCAGCCAAAGTGTAACATATGATACGATATTCATGCTTACCTGATATGTCATGAATCAGCAGCCGTTAAGTCCTTCTTTTGAAAGTACTAGCTCGTACATTATTACTTCAAGTGAAATGTGGTTTTAGATGTCCTTTAATGGTTGAAGACCGTACATGAGACTTCAATATAAGCAAGTCAGTATTTCATTATTTAACTATGTCCTTTAATTATGGGATTAATCTTCAAAGCATTATGGAGTACATTTACAAAGTCACAGAGAGAATAAAAGGATTATAGAGGATAAAAACCATACAGAGCTTAATAGGTACCAATGGTATAAATGAATGGTGGTAATGAAACGATGCACATATGCTAAGGCTATATTTATACACCAAGATTATACAGTATATGAATGAAGGAACTGTGATTCTTCTGTCCCTTGACACCTGCAAAACTTTTGAGCCAGCTGTTTATACTAGGCTATTCTAATATTTTATAATCAGCTCTTTCCTAAAACTGAGTATTATGTATCAGTTGTGATCATCCTCAGTAGGGGAGCTTCAATATACTGTGAGCCTTCTCAGTTACAGTCCTTTATTCAATGCAATCAGAAGGTGGGAACTTCTGATTTACTGTAGTGTCCCCCACAATGTTATTAGATGATTAAGTTATCCTCCTTTTCACTCACTCTTTTAATGAGCTCTCCCCGATAACCAGTATGGAGGTGTGTCCTTGCTTCAGCTTTGTATGGGCTTAAAGAAGTTCCATGCAATTAAGAATCAGTCCTCATCCATGCCCATCTTGGCCTACTCAAGAATCAGTTATTTAAACTAACATCACGTAAGGAGACACTAAGTTGTGAAAGTGTTTAAAAATGCATTGTTACTAACAAGTGAAAGAGGTACACCAAATCAGACTGTCTCAACTTCCATTTCTTCCCTAATTTTCCACTTTTTATACCTACCTGATATAGCTAGCCACCATTAATAAGTGCTTTGTTCCCAAAATATTTAAGATAAGGATGGTATCTCAGCTGCACAGTGTCTGCATGCGATTTTGACCTCTGACAAACTGTGATGAAATGCATATAAATGCACAATCCTTCAACTTAAGCTATATTTTGGGTTAAAAAAAAAACATAAATATTCTTAGTCAAGATATGATCCTATTTCTGTTTAGAAGTTATTGAAGTAACCTATTGAATTAGATCTCTTAAAACTAATAGTCTGTCGCTGAATTCTCTACAGAAAATTTAATGTGGAATTGGATGACTATCACATTACTTATACTTAACCATTTCATTTACATCTGACAGGGAAATGAGAAAGAAATGATTTCTAAAATCTGTTGACCTGTGTTTACATTTTCAGTATAAATAACATCAATACAGGAAACTCATCTGCCTCTAAAACAAATCCCAAGGAAAGAATGGTATGTTGCACCACTTGTGAGAAGTTGGAGCAGACCAGACTCTGCCCTCATGCAATACACACTACAATCATGCTGTAGATAACCTCAAATTCATTTTAACCTAGTTAATCTGACACAAAAGGGGAACTTTAAGAGAGGAACTAGGTATACCCATCCAGTGCTGATGCTGGGAAGACACATGCAGCCCAGACTGAGGCTCATGCCATCAGAACAGCATTTTATCCTTAGAAAAGCCAAGTGTTTAAATAGCCAAAGCTATTTCAGGTGTGCTGCCATATTCTTTTCAATAAGCAATTAGATGATCACTTATCAATACAGGATGATTCATTGCATTCAACAAGCAGAACTAAGTGGGGAGAATCAGGTGGAACATTTTCCACATTTCTGGGCTTGCACAGACGGTAGTCCAATAACTTTGGCTCCCACACTTTCTGAGATATGGTTGGCAGATGAGAAGGCAGGGCACCTTGAACCCTCTGACTCCTCCAGTGGAAGAAAGATAATATTACAGTCTAATCTCAGAAATAGATCAAAATGGTTTGGGCTTTGGTAAAAAAATGTGAGACGCTGGAATATTTGTCATAGTATTTATTGCCGTTTTGCAATGAAAAAAATTATAGTTAAAATCAACAGGATCTGTAGTTGACAGACAAATAAAGAAACAAGTCACTGCTAGACTCCCTGAATTTCATAAAAATGATCTCTCTCTAAAGGAAACAAGACAGTTATCTCTTTATTAGCAAGGCTTTGTCTGTCATCTGCACTTACTGTGTCTGTCATACCGCGCAGAGGCATTTTGACTTAAGCACCTGTGATTGCATTATGTAGGATTCTTTTTATGGTATTTTTCTTCATGAAAAAGCAGAACAGTCAATCTTTTGACATAAAATCTAACCTAACAATATGAGGAACACTGAGCATAAGATATTTAAGAATATCTTAAGTCCTGATGGAATTAATATCTGTGCAGATAATTAACATAAAAATATGCAATACTTATGTAAAATAAATGGCTTATTGTCCATATGTTTAGCTATGTACCTCATGCAGGATATACTCCTAAACAGAAATATTTTTTTATGTACACAAATCAGTTCATTATTTTCCCCTCTTAGGCATTAAAAAACCAGTAACTTATGCCCAGAAGCTCATGGTATTAGTTTAAATATTAAAACAATTTTCTAAAAACAAAACCAAACCAAACCCTTTTGGTTAATTTTCTGTATTTTAGACTCATAAACCTCCACCATGCTCTGAAGTCCAATTTTCATGGTTATATGCACCACACCACAGACTTAATCTTGAAAAAAAAAAAAAATCAGTGTAGGAGGATGAATGGATCCAAATAAGAAGGTCAAGCATCAGGAGGAATTCAGAGAGGCAGCCAGGGTAGGCAGGAGAGAATATGTTGTAGTTAAAGCTATGCTGCCTGCTTGCTCCATCTTAAACTAATGAAATAATGAGGTAGGAACATCCTCAGTCCTCTCTGCACACAGCAGAAGGCTGCTGGCTGGAGCCCTGACTCTCTTCATGGCTCTGCTGCAGACTCCAAATGCCCCAAGGACAGTAGCTACCCAGCAGTAACTACCGCAAGAGCTGTTTTGCACTGAGATAAACAAAAATGTGCTTGCTGTATCCCCACATCAGTGTTCCAGTTGCTCAAATGTAAGGAGAAACAAACGGATCAGAATGACATTTGTTAAAAACTGAGAAACCAACCAACACGCTGGGTAGAGAAACCAATTAAGGAAAATAATTACTTTTATCCATTCCTTGAAATCCAAATCTAACAGATCTGCTCTGCTATGACATTATTGTTATGCAGAATTTCCTGGCTGACAAAATAATTATGTCCGTTAAAATTTAGCCAGTGTCTGTAATAAGGAACATATTGAACTCTGAGCTCTCCTTGGAGACCTCTCGTATACTTTTGATGGTCTGCATCAAACCCTATGTGAGGGCAGAAGCCCAAACCTAGCAAAAGCCAACAAGGTCAAATTACCCGCCCTTCTTGTAGTATTTCCCTTAATAATTTCCTAATATTCTGTGTGCATTTAAACAAATAGATAATAAGTTCAGATTTTGACCGGTTATTTGTTTTCTACATTCTCCTCCTAGTCTCAGTTTGGAATGAGATTTCTGCTTGGAAACTGTAGCCCTCAGAAT
Source organism: Scopus umbretta (assembly GCA_013400535.1). Classification (NCBI taxonomy): domain Eukaryota; kingdom Metazoa; phylum Chordata; class Aves; order Pelecaniformes; family Scopidae; genus Scopus; species Scopus umbretta. The sequence continues at coordinate 46,016 of VZTL01067062.1, read as the reverse complement.
GAAAGCATATCGTTCTCCCTGATTCCTGAGCATTTAAAAAGCTACAAAGTTGTGAGGTTATCCTAAGTCTCTAGACCTGACTTCTAGCCAAAATTTTGGAGCAGAAAATAAGAGACAAAAATATTAGCTAGCTCTCATCGCAAATGCAGTCTTTTACCTAATATTTGTTCTCTTATTTTTTCATTGCCAGACAAAATAAAAACCTAAACACAGGTTTCTAAGATTATGAGGACTCAAACAAATAACAGTGCTAATCATATACTAAGTGGCAATTTTGTAAATTCTGAGCACAGTTTAAGCAATACCAATTTAACAGAGCGCATTACATGGCCATAAAAGTAATATGAAACAAAATTTTATAATTTTTTTACTATCTATATACATTACTTCCACTGTTAGAAAACAAAATTTGTAACTCAAACTGTCTTCCTTAGATGCATCTAAATTACATAAGATTAAAGAGGTTGTCGTTTAAATTACTATAATGCAATTATCACAGATTGCCACTTGTGTCCCAAAAATAGAATTTCAATTGAATTTGGAATAGGTAGGGAAAGAAATGGTACTGCTGCCAAATTTTAGACATTATTCTAGCCACTTAGATAACAAAGACATCATCTACTAATTAGGGAATTGTATATAAATTAAATAAATAAATTAAACTAGAAAAACTGATGTACTCATAAAACTGAAGGGAAGCATATCTGAATGCCTTTGCACCCAAAATTACATATACATGTGTACTAACAAACTCTGTCAAAGGACTGTGGATGACTTTATTCGGGAAAAATACACTTGCTCTGATCTGTTCTCTTAATCATCCTTGATTTTTCACCAAGAATACTCTGTATAGTTTCAAAAGACAACTAAGGAATAACAATATTCTGAGAACAATGGAATAATAGTACAATATGGCATTCATCCAAACCCACTTCATTTCTTGCTCCTATAGACTTAGATAACAGTCTATGGAAACTATTTCTCCTTTCATTTGTGTTCAGTACAATAAAAGTGTGTACAAACAAACATTCATGTGATGTGGACAGAAAAACATAGGGTGGCTGTAAAAATGAGAGAGGGTCTGTTATCAGTTAGAAGGCATCTCTCATCTGCTGACCTAGAACCGACACAATCACTTTAATCAGAACCATAGAACAGCTCTAGAGGGAGACATTCAGAGCCTGGCAGTGGTTTTGTGGCTTTCTCTTTATCTAATATACCATTGCTCTTTAAAACTTGTCTTTACGGTGCTTTTGTATTTTCTAACTAGCATGCAGAGGTGATCATGAGCAGAAGAGATATCAAGATATCAGGAAAAAGCAGGAAACTGGTATTAACTGTAAAGCACAAGAATGCATTACTTCATATCTAAATCCCTCACTATCTTGACACAAAAATAAATTGTCTTGTAGTTTGGAGCCAAGGTTATTTAAAGTACTAGCTCCAGGACATTGTGAAAAGAGAGGGAGAAAACTAAATCTGTAAAGCAAACATAAGTTATTCTATTGATACACTTCTTTTGTTTACTGGTAGTATCTAAAGTTCATATCAAAACATGCTGGGATATAAATTGGATAAATAAGGAAAATTTATACTTTCTACATATCAAGTAACCTAAACATCAGTTGCTGACAGTAAAGCTAAAACACCTAAACTTTTTTTTTTTGTCTGTGTGTTTTTCTTTGACTTGCCTTTATTTTCCAGTTTCTTCAGATATACTTTCTTGGGGTATTGCCCACATTTTTCTGTAATTTTCCCCTCCTCTACCTTCCCATAGGCTTGTGCAGGCTGCCATGCTCTCCTGGTATGCCTTTTACGTGCTCTTCTTCAGTTTGGCCTTTAATACTAAATACAAGAACTATGTATCTGTCACTTTTTCCCCTTCAAATTAATTTATTTCATAGCATCCACTTGAGGAGCGCAAGTACAGACAAGAATGTATACTAAATTAATATGAATTTCTGATATGCTAGTTTATGAGGCGTTTGGGGTTTTTTTCCCCAAAAGCATCTAGTTGCCATTTAAATTTAACTATACATTTAAATAATGTACAAAGTAACAACTAGCTTTTTGAATGAAAGTTTTGACAACAAACTTGTCTACCACACTTATCGCAATGCTCTTGGATCCGCTGCACTTTTTATATGCTTCCATAATCCAACAAGGTAATGGTCTGAAATAGCTTCCAAAGGCTGTATGCCTGTTAAGGTGCTGGAAGAACAGATTAACATAGGCAGGATCAAAACAGATCAATGCTGTCGAAATACTTTGCAGACATCCACTCCTAAAGTGGGAGTCTTCAGCAGCAGAAGATGATGAGGGTAAGGAAAGCACTGATCTGTTGGGCTGAAGCTGAAGCATCCCCCTGAACGTGACCAGGCAGTTATTAGGCTCTTGAGGGGGTTTATTCAGCACATAAGATAAGGGTAAATTACTGCATTTAAGCCTTGCAAAGCACTGTTTCGGTTTTCTTCATACTTCTGCTGCTGCTATCAGGCAGGACCGGGGGAAAACCGGCTGCGAGAGAAGATGAAAATAACCGTGCTCTTCGTCAGGGAAGAACAAGCTGTACTGAAACCAAATGTCCAGATTTCTCTGGTACGTTTGCAAAACGGAGAAAAATGATTGCCGTTTGCTGTTCTCTGGCAGCAGGTTCAGAGCAGGCTGGGCGTGTGTTTCAGCCAGGGGGGAGCGTCAGAGCCGGGAGCTGGCAAGCACCTTGGCCGAAAGCCATCACTTCTTGGGGCAGAAAGCCACCACCTTATTTGGGTTTTTTTGCAGGAGGTAAGGGAAAGGGGAAGGGAGGCTGAATAGGATGTCATTATTTCTGTGCACACTTTACCAGGCAGCGATGCCGGTTTAACCCCCGGTCTGGAAAAGCTGGCTGGCTGCAGTGTAAGTAGCAGGAGCAGCCAGCGTTTCGCACCAGTCTAGGCCAGTAGCAACTGGTCTGACAATGGCTTTGTTGTCTATGTGCAATCTGCTTCCCTGCAATGCATGGTATAGTCACATTATAAAGAATATCATCCCTGTTGGCATCTTAGATGCTGCCAGGTTCAGTAATGGAGTTAGAAGGAAGTGAGATTCCTCCTTCAGCTTGCTAATATTTTGATTTCTCATCTCAAGATCATGCAGTGCTTTCCAACCTCACCAATATAAAGTCCTGAAACACCCACGCTACTGTCCTGCCTACACTCATGTTTCCTCAAACTCAGTGCTGCTGCTGCTGCCAAATATTTATTCCAGATCCACTTGTGGCCTTTCTGCATCAGAGTTAAAGCACATTGCTGGGGACAGGGTAAAGCTTTTCTTCACCTGTATCTCTCTGCTCAGTCTCCAGAGAACACATCAGTCTCCAGCACCGCTGTTTTGACAAAATGTACTGCTGGTACATTTCAATTAGATTTCCTCACAGAACATTATGGTCTCTCTGGAGGACTATCTTACATCTGAATTGCTAATCTGAACATGGCATGCATTCGGTTACCCCATTTCCATTTAAGATCCAAATTTCACTATGTTCCACACAAGCCTATTGCTCAAGTGTACCATAATTTATCAAGCCCAGCAATGCAGGGTCATGAAACTGTAACTAAAAACTTACGGCAACAAAGTAAGTGCTAGAGCAACTGATGCCTCATACACTTTCCTTCTCTTGTGGTGTCTTTATGTCATATTTGGTTGATAATAGAAGACAGGAATTAAAATGTCTTTCCTCTCTAAGCAATACTTCTGTATGAATTCTAATCATTATGCCGCACAGAGCTCCAAACTTTCCCTCACATACAGCTGAACAAGGATATGTTGTTACATCTAAGCCCTAATCCCTTTTCTGTGTAAGTACAGATAGATGTTTTTAACCTATTTAAATTTGCCTTAATTATCTGAGTCCATAGAAAACTGATTGTACTTTCTGCCTTGTTTTGGACAATTCCAAGAAATTAATATGCACTAAGCTGTTTCTTTAGATACTGCAGAATTCTGTTAGCAGTTACAGTTACTAAGCAAATACAAAATACATTCCGTGGTGATGCAAACACACCCCATGGTGTTTGCCACCGCCTGCTTTTAACCTGATATCCAAAGACAGATGAGGCTCCATCATGGTCTTGGGTTGCAAACAGCCATCTAACTCCACTACGCCTCTTATTCACACTGATATGAATTCCTTCTTAGACGTGGAATCAATCCCAACTTGCCTGCACCTCATTATCAGTCTTGAGACTGCGTGACGAAAACTGGTTGCCCTTCCTTACAAAACTGAACTGAATAAAGTAATGACGATGCCATGTGTCACCTGGACATTGCCCTCTACCCATGCAGCACTATGCTTCTCAGAGACCCCTGCGTATTTTATTAAAAATATATTCAACAAAAATAAATGAGAGAAAATGCAAAATTGCCTATACGATAGCAACATGGGCAGTCTACTTAATATTCTTCTCTGATCATGCACAGGAAAGAATTTTAATTTATGTCCTCTTGTACTTCCTTTAAAGCAGAACATTAACAATTATTTCTTGGCTCTACTGCACATTATAAATAATTCCCTAGTTAATTGTTTTTCCATCAAAGTATTATTTTCTTACTCTGACTATACCCAGTTTAAAATTTAAACACCAAAGTCAGACATTGTTTCTCTTACCTAATTAAGTGTGAAATGTTTTAAATGGAAGAATAATGAAATAACATCCTTAAGTGCTTTCTGTAAATCTTCTGGGATTTAAAGTCTTTGTCACAAATACATAATGGCTGTTCAAAAACTGTCGTACAGTAAATGCTCAAGACAAGTCACAGTGAACAGTGAACAAGTATCATTTTTGCCATATTTGCAAAAATTTTCCTAAAATAATGGGCTTTACGCAAGTAATATTGCTCCTGAAACTGTAGTTAGTTTTGGAAGTTGACACAAGTTAGAAAGTTGAAAGACAAATGAACACATACAAAGTTCTTAGTACATAGCTCTGGTCCTTTAAGTAATAGCAATATTACCTCATGAAATCAACTTTTTCCTTCTCTGTTGCTAGAGAACTGTCATATTGAAATAAACAGATGAGAAGTTACCCCTTTCTAATTTTGCTGGCTACTGCACTTGTATACTGTCTTCTATAACTCAGTGCAGTTCTTTAACTCTGAAAACAGACAGAGAACGCTCCCCAGACTGAGCTGATCATTAGGTCTTTAATACTTTAATGTCTTTCTTACCTGCCAATGCCGGAAAATGATGGACTACTGGGAAAAGGAACAGAACACAATCACCAGTTCTGCATGACCTCCCCCACCATCCATGCTCACTAGAAAAAAGAACAGAGTTGTATCTTTCTAAACAATTAATCTTGTTTCACAAGCTTTTATTTACATTCTAAATTGACATAAAATGTACCTCATTTACTTTTATGTAGTTTCATCCTTTTTTATCGCCACAAGCATTTTCTCCTACCCTTTTTACTGTCTCCTTAGTTTATGGAGTTCTGGTTTTAGGAGGATAATGCAGAAATGAGGAAAGAGTGAAAATGCAAGTTCCTTATAAAGTCTGGGTTTGGTCCTATTTTCCTGATCTGTTAAACTGCATGGCTTTCTCAATGAATAAAAATTCCTACATCTCACCTCTGCTCTGTCAGACAACCCTGTGCATGATACTGATCTCAGTGCCATGAGACAAATCTCTAATAATGTTACTTACCTTATGGAAATATCCTAGTATCTACAAGGGTGTAAATAAAACCAGAATCTGGCCTACAGCTCATACTTTACCAGGTATTTATTTTTATCTCATTTCAATTACAGACTTTTTTTTTTTTCCTAGAACATTCCAAAAATTGTATTTTGGAATCGAAACTTTCCAGGTTTGAATGAGTGTTTTTTTTAAGTGAGGAAAAAATCATTGGATTGCATTCTCATTATATAAAACTAAAATAAATTCTGTACTGACTTAAAAAAAAGTTTATATATGCTTTTACTTCCACAGGCATAATAAAAATTACTTTAATTCATTAAATTTAGCATGCAAAGAATATTCACTTAAGTTTAAACATTGCGACACAATCTAAAAATTTTGTGTGTAAAAAAGAGTTTGGTTACATGTCTTAAGGTAAGAATATATTCCAAATTTAGAAAAAATACGTACCCTCTCAATAACTAAAATAAAAAAATACAGCGTCCTGTTTTCATTTTCTGATCCCTCTCCCCAATCCTATTTTTTGGGGGGAAACACATGGGGATAGGGAGGAATTATTATTATTTTATCTCAGATGTCTTTTAAAGGATTGTTTCTACTACTGGGTGGTTTTTATCCATTTTATTTGGAATAGGATCAGATCCAAATTGTATTTTGCTTCCATGATGACTGATGTCTATAAATATTCATGAGTCAACACCTGGGGTTGGTTATTTTCTAAAAGCTGTGTAACTGTTATTGCAGTTGTATCTGTGGACTGTAACATCTCATTTGAATTCATGAGATCTGTTATAAATTTTAAATATAAATGAAGTGATATTAAAGTCTAATGAAAAACAAGAATCCCATCTGCTACCTGCAATCTAGTAATACCTGCATAACATAACAGAGGGAAGCAGTAACGTAAGCAATGAAGATGGAAACCTGTTTGTTTATTAAAACTTCAAATTTGTTTTGATCATTCCTTCTAACCCCTGTTGATAAAAATCATGTTCCAAAGTGGCTTCTTTCCAGATCTCTGTAGAGATCTTTGTGTTTTAACCCACTAAAAGTTTGGCAGAGCATCTAACTGCCATATTTTTCTTAAAGAAGAAAACCCCTTAAGTTCCCTAACAGCAGCCAATTTTATATGCAACTTTGCTCACACATGAGACTCTTTTGAAGATGCCTGCTCTCGTATTTTTGTGAACTGTAAGGCAAATTTAATTTAAGGTTTTCAACTGAGTTGTGTGCCATGAGAATTGTAGGGACAAAAATGGCATTACTTGAACTTTTATACTACCTGTAAAGATGCAAGATGTTCTTCACGATACTAAACAATGTATTTTTTCTCACTTGCCAATATTTTTCAGAACTGATTTTCCACAGCCTTCTATCAAGAGTTACTTCTGAGCTCAGACACAGAGAAATATTCAGCTCTCCAAAATGACTACCAGGAGGTTGTGAATACTAGGGGTTTAGAGCACGATGGTATTCTTGGTATGATCCTGGTATCCCCTGCCTAGGGCTAATAGGCCATCTTAATACACCTTTAAAGTGCATTTTTAATTGCTCTTTAACATTAGATTTGTGGTGAAGGGAGGAGCAGGCAAGTTTTCCACTGATATCAGCAAGGCTGTTACTTAACAGTGCACTGCACCTAGTCCCGGTCACTGGCATCGCTCACTGTAATATACAAAGGTACCATGGCCCAAAAAGCCTAACCACCCATTCACTATATTTGCAGTATAATGAGGTGTCACTACTGACTGTAACTTTGCACATCTGATTTACCAAGAAAATAATTTTTAATAGAGTTTTTATGAAACCTAGAGAGTAACTGAAGAAGTTTGGCACACTGGTCAGCTGTGGATCGAGGTAAGTCCCAGGAAAGTACTAAACCTCTGTGTTTTTGTATAGGTAGATACTAGAAATATGCCATACTTTGCTGAGAATATTTGCATTTCGTATGACAGTACCCAGCAGCCTGACACTTGCACTCAAAATTATTTTCATTACGCAATACCAACATGAGCCCTATACATATTCCTGAGCAGGACCAATGATCGTATTTGACTTGCAGGAGCAGCAAAACTCTAGTTGCAAGAAGGGTGAGACAGCACTCTCCAATGCCCCAGTCCGATGGGATCATAAACTTGGAACAGACTTGGAGTTCTGTACACTAGTAAAGCTGTTTAAGCTACTTAAACTCAGGTTTGTCCCAGAATTCTTTGTCATCACTTCTGGTTATTTTCTTATATTTCTAAATGTGCTGAAATAAGACTAACTGTCCACTTATTAATAATTTGTGCTGCCTGTAATAATTCATGCTGCCTGCAATAATTCTGACCCTATAACAGTCAGAAACTGAGAAAACACTGACAAACACTTTTTTTTTTTAATATATATGGATATATGTAACAGAAAACGACACACTTTTGGCTTAAACTGCAGTTGGGTTAAACTGCAGTTACTCATCATGCCAGATGACAACCAGTGTTTTAATCTGAGAGCTTCCTGACATCTCATTTTCCTCTTAGTGTTTTCTCAGCTGTCTGTGCCCATATACTTCTAAGTGTAAATGGAAGAATCTGTCATACCACCACAAAAATAGTTGCTTGCTAGTTATTTCCATAGTCACTGGAGGCCAAGATATTAAAAAACTTACAAGAAAGACTAGTTTGTAGGAACTCATTGGCACAAATTTTAGTGCTGTTCACATATTTTAGTGCTGTTCACATACAAGCTATGCACATTCACAGAGAAGTGTTCATTATTACCTATTAGATATAAATTAAAAGTAGAAACAGTCTAGGAAGAATACTTACAGGATAAAAACAATCTCAGAAAGCACTGACAGAATGATGATACAGGGCCCTATTGCTTTTAGGTAACATGCTCAATGTCTTTGAAAAGACAGATTTGGGCTTGAAGAAAATTTATATGCTAAGTGCTTAAATCACTTTTGAAGAGAAGCCACACTACCTTAAATTACTTAAAACTGAGAGAGAATCCTTTCTTATCTGTGGGCTTTATGGATTTGAGTTTGGGGCTTTGGTGGCTTGGGGTTTTTTAATTTTTTTTTTTAACACTATCAGCATCCAAATTGCACTCTGAAGGTTGACCAATCACGTCACGTTAATGCATGATGCAAGACTTCACATATGTCCTACCATGGCCTGAACAAAGTCAACATATAATTACAGTTTTGATTTTCTACAGTTGCTAGGCAAACTTCTAAAGGAAACTAAAAAAAAAAAAAAACCCAACCAAAAAACCCAAATCATTCAAAATATAAACGGGTTTGTTCTTTCTCAAGCCAAAGGAAAAAGCAGCAAACAGGGAGGAAGGGCTTGAAAGATTTCTTCTTTCTTTCTTTCTCTGAAGAGGGGAGGAAGGAAACAAGAGCAGAAAGCTGTAATAACATTACAGAGTAGTATGGAAAAGCTGGGGTAACAAGGAGTTAGGTGGACAGACACAGATGACATCCACTATGTAGACTTCAGAAAGACAAAGAATTTTTAAGTGCAGATTAAAAGCAGAATATCCTAATGAACTAAAAATCTTCTATTTTCCCTAGATCCATCAAGCCCCCTTGGTAAAGACATTTATAAACTGTCAATTGTGACTTGTGACTGCCTCCCTCATGCATCATAATCAAAGAATTTCTGTCTCCGTATCACTGAAAAACATGCAATCAGCTAGAGCATTTCCCCTGGCAGATGCATTTAAATGCTCCAGCAGTGCCACACACTGACTTCTACAACTGCCTTTCACCCTGCAGCTGCAGCAAGAGGAAGAATATGCCTCTCCAGAGCTAGGAAGAGGAGGCAGGAGCAAAGCCGACTTGTTACAATTGCTGTCAGTCGCACAGAAGAAAAATTTCTGCTCTGCTAATAGAAATCTGAGTGTTTTACAAATGGCACAACAGATGCAGTGCACGGATGAAAATGATGTAGACACTGATGCTGAAAAAACTCTTCAGGCAGAAACACGGTTGTCATGTACTGAACATCTCGCACACATTGCCACAGCAATGATTTTAGGATCGTTTGGCGGGGCCCTAAGCTAAACTCCTGCTCTTTCTGAAGTATTCCTTGGGGATTTAATTTCCAGATGGAGAAACTATAGAGCTGAGTTCATCATGTCATCTTCAGGATTACATCTTCCACAATGAAACACCCCCCGTCACTGAAATACAGCGCCAAGCATTGGGTATGAGCCTAGTACATGAGGTGGAAATGGAAACCACAGCCTTCTGCTGCAGAGATGCAAGCCAATAGTTGAGTCATCTCAAGACCTTCACATAAACCCTCATACACTGCTTTTTACAGTAGAAAACTGGTAAATTGATAAAAATATGTGCTGCCAGAATCAGGTCATTCAGGTAGCAGGACACGAGTAAAGAGAACAACCATAGAAGTAGGTGTCCAGGCAGAGTTCTCTAATGCACAGTATGCTCTTTATGCATTCCTGGAAGCATACAATGCCATAGCAAATCTTAAACAAAACTGAATAAAAAAAATAATTCAAAATTAAAAATAAAAATCAATACTACCTGAAAGGTAAATCAAGACCTTACCTTGACAAACTGGTTGGCAAAGGGATGACTGGCCGAGAATTCATTCACAGCTAATCTGTGCTAGACATACTGTTCAGCTGCATTATCTGATGCTACCTCATCTTCTGACTCAAGGTCTGCCTCATTTGTTAGGTCCTGTCCTTTAATCTCCAAATACAATAGCAAAGTGATTACCAGTGATTTTATGTTTTTCAGTGCCCAGGACAATGCGTCTGTTCAACTACCTCAAAGAGCTAATACCTACTTCATGATGAGAAAGGAACAGCCAAAGCCACCAAGAAAAGTTTTTTTTTTTTTTTTTTTAAATATTCTATAGCATCTCTAGCAGCATATGGAATTTTCAATATTATATTTTAAAGGTGCCTGAGATTTTCTTAAAGTAAAAAACATGGCATATCGAGACAAAAAATTCTCAGATGCATTTCATCCAGTTAAAATATTCAAGATCCATTCTGAAATGTATTAGTCTACTGTGATTCAAAATGTTAAATGCTTCATCAAATACTATCAGATAGAAGGATTTCAGTAGCAATCTGTGACTATGAAAGTGAAGTAATTGCACAGTGGGCTTCTACAGCAGCGTATAATCTCCTTAACTCTCAAAGAGGAACCTCAGTTTGACACTTGCTTGGCTTCCTGCGGGCAGCGTGTGTGTCTGGGATGCTTTATGCATTTCAGACTGATTAGAAACTATATTATAGCTCACTTTAATTAAAGTGGAGCCTTCTCAGTGCAAGAAGCTTGAAAAAGAATAGAGGACATGTACAGAAAAAGAAATGAACTTGGGCAGTCCTCTCCTTCCCTTTTTCTTTGTTCGATGTTAGATATTTGTACATGTATGAAAACACATAGATCCCTTGAATCCAGTCTCTTCTACTGCCTAAGCCAGGCGTGAAGTTGTAATTCAAGAGTAATTGCAACATTACTCTCTTCCTCTGGAATAGATTGCCACTTTACAAAATCAGAGGTTTAGAATTGTTCTGTAGAACAAACCAAGAGGAAAAAGGATCCGATCTTGTGTGACAGTAGATGTTGAGTGTAAAAGTAAAGGCCCTTGGAATAACAACTGTGCAAAGTGTTTAGGTTTGTGGTAGTAAAATTCCAAGAATCAAAAGATCAATACAGAGAAAAGTAATTTTGTGCAAGAGCTAAAAAATGCTTTCCAAACAAAAGATGATTGTTCTACCAAGCATTATTTTATACCTACATATGAAATATATGTACACATACATATACACACATACACCTTCATAAACTGTACCCCAAATCACATATCAGAATTATTTTGAATTTTATTTTAGAATGAAATACTGATTAAAGCCTGGCTGGGGAGAGGAATATGAGGACCTGCTACAGACTTTTAAATTGTGTGGAGCTGCAGTGTAAAATGAGATTAAATTCCTTTCAGTCTTTGCTTAAAAAACAGCCCTGGCACTTGTAAGACCATGTAGCATGCCAAACTAAAACAACACAGTAGGTTAAAATTCAATTGGTATTGATTGAGTATATACTGAAATTTCCCAGTATAATTGTATTTCTGTAGGAGGGCATCTCTTGAATAAGAGGCAACTGTAAGGTTTGTACCTTCAACATCATTTCCCAGGAAATTAGAGGGACAGAAATTAGCAACTGAAGACTAGGATCCAAAAAGACTGGTCTTAAAAGAGGTGCTGTAATGATCTGTCTCAGTTCAGGAGACTGATTGCTCGGTCTTCCGAGACTGAACCAGGTGTGCATCCCGTGTCTAGATAGGCAAACTCTCCCCTAACATCAGTCTATGTTTCTATCCTAGGTAATTCTGAGAGCGCTTGATATTATGTTACCTCACATGGATAATAACAGAGGAAGCACTTGCTTCCTGCAATAGCTAGATAATGCCACTTAAAAAATTATTTGTGATAAAAATAGATAAAACATTGAAAAAAAATCCTTTCTGCTATCAAACATTTTAGCAGTGTAATACAGAAGACACAGCCAGTGTTGAACAAGAATTGAGGTGGCAACAAAGTGAGGAAGCCTTTTTTAGGGAGAGTTCCTGTTCGGAAAAAGTTTTGCATGTGCAGAGGCAGCTAATGACAAATGACTAAAAATCTGATTTAAGAAGAAACATGTACCCACTCTCTCTGAAATACCTTCCCCTTTGGCATATTTTTTTTTACTGCAGGCTCAAGAGATGCCAGATAAACATCTGTCCAGATCTTTAACAATACATATAGTATAGCTAATGAAAAGATAACTAGGACGTAAAACATGCAGTTAATATCTCAGATGGTGGGAAGCTTTCAGGACAGGAAGATTAGCATCTGACAGCATGAAGACTTGAGACGACAAGACAGTACAATAAAATACTCTTTCAGAATAGCAGCTAGCCTCTTGCAAAAGTGATGACATGAATTATAAAATTAAAAAGATAGATGAAACCACTGCAAAAGGAAGGATTAAATGCTTCTGAAAACCTGCTTATACTGCAACATGATTTTTTCAGAAGCTTTGTGTAAATAGCAGAATGACTTCAACAGTTCAAAATAAATGACTGCAGTGGCATGGACAACAATGAGAAGGGGATAATTAACCTGCTGACAACACAACAATAAATTAAAAAAGCATTCAAGTCAGCTCATTTAAAAACTGTAAATAGAGGACACGGTCTCAGGAGCATACTGGAGGTTGTTACAGTTAGAGTCTTATATGAGCAATAGAAATATGAAGTCTTACGCCAGGAGGAGATAAGGATCACACTTGTCTAATAAATGGCATGTTGAGACCCCAGAGAAAAGGAAAATGAAACCACTATTCACAGAGAGCACTAAAAACCGACGCGCAAACCTGCAGTGCACCTGCCTCTGCAGATAGATGCACCAACCTTTTAAGAGACACATGCAGGAGTATAATGCTGGTTTCCCTTTTGATTTCAAAAGCTGTAGAATGTAATGGGTGAAATCCACTGCCGTTAAAGTTAAAAGCAAACCTCCTCCTGATTTCAGAACAAGCTTAATTTCACCTGGTGATTTCATAAAATGCACACATAATGAAACAGGAAAATTCCTTACTGTTTAATTATTCTTAGTCATAATCCATTACCATTAATTTGTACAACTCCCCCCAGTATTAATTCTAGCCCATAGAAGTTTTGGCATCTTCACTGTATTCACTGGGACAGCGAGCTTGAAGATTTATTTACATCAGTGATGATCCAATCTAATCTTAATTAAAAGTGGTTAAAATTTAGTAATAGAACTAAAAAGATCTGTCCTGAGTGTATTCTGCCAGGTGAAGAGAAATGAACAGTGCCATCAGAATCAGAGCTGAAATAAAATCCCATCTGTTTGCTCAGGTTTTATTGCAAAGCACCTGCATTCTTGGTGATTTTTCATCATTCCCCTCTTCTACTACCAACCTTGCATTTTCACGGCTGGAAAGCAAATTACTTCTCTTTTGGAAGGAGCTCACATTCTTTGCTGATAATATCCAAGATTGTGCTCTGCTACACATAGACGTTGCAAGACTTCATTGACTTGATCAACACTTAACACTTCCAGTGGAACAGCATACATAACCCTTTAACTGAAAATCCTGTATAATGCAAAAATAAAATAACTAAGTAAATCCTGGAAGGACAGTGGATCAAGCCATTATGATCGTCCACAGACCATCATGTGCACATGATGGGGTTAGCACAGCCCACTTGTACAGCTCTGCTTTTGACCACTGAACCGTGGCACCACATTGCTTCAAAACAGAAAGAAGAGTGCCTTTTACCAAATCATCATCAACACAATCTATAGTACTAATATAAGAAACCCTAAAATAAGACTTAAATTATTACAGGAAAAACTTAGAAAAGAGCAATCACTGCATACAGTCATGTAGCTACAGGCTACATTTATAATTTATGATTTACAGATTTATAGTGTGAAATTATAGTATTATGCAGCATGATTTACAATATGGAACTACTTAGTTCCATACAACTAAAAAGCAAGTTTCTAGGTCTTTTTCTTTTTTCTTATTAAACAATGAAGTTACAGAAGCGTTAGTCATATCTTTTAAAGTGAAATTAAGATTTTTCACTTTAAATATGGGAATATGTAATGAAAGATGAATATACTTACTGTAGTTAATGTGTTACCCAGTCAAATTCTGCTTCTAAAAGATCAGCTTGAACCCCAGCTCTACTGGGATCAAATCCCACTCAGGAGAAAATAAAATGCTTGAAAAAGTGAAGAAAAAAGCACTTGGACTTTAAAAAAAATTTTGAAAAAATAAAATAAAGGGAGAGACTGAAGAGTGAGAAAAAAGACGAGGGAGAAACAGTATTTTGCCAAAAAGTACAATACGCTTACTCAACCTGAATTCCGTTATAGCTGAAGCAGAGTCTCCTTTGCTGTATATGGGCTTTGTAGTGAGCCCAGTAAAAAGTGTAGAGAGTGGGTTTAAACTGGTCAATGTTTTAGGAGTCATCCTCCCCAACACACAGCTGGGAAAACTTGACTTTAAAATGAACTTACCTTTGGGGGGGGGACGGGGCGGGGGGTGACAAGAGAGAGAAGGAGGGAGGGAGAATAATCACTACAGAAAATAAAAAAGAGATTCAAGAGCTTTAGGTAGGTTTGCAGGTAATTCACAAAACCTCAGTTACCACTGTGGAAATTGCTTCCGAGCACAAGTGTCTCAAGAATATCTTTAAGAATTGTGAGGATCACAATAAGGCAGGCATTCTTCCTTTCATAAAAAGCTGAAATCTGAGGCCAAAATATTCAGTTCAAATTACAGATATCAATGCCCGTTATCTTACTGCTCGTGACAAGGCAAAAGAAAGAAGTTAACTGAGACTCCAGTATGTTCAGTTTCAAAATTTTGGTAAATTCTCTTAGCTATTCTTTACTTTGGAAGTGTATGGGCCTTCATAAGTATCTGGACATGGACAGCAACACTTCACAGAAGAGCAAATGACATATGAAAAAAACCCTTACAATTAAAACTTACAGTTATAGAACAGTTTTCTGTGATAACTTTTGCACATAAACAAAGATACTCCTGCTGTTATTCACAGCACAACTTAAAGTCCACAGATATGTCTTTAATACCAACTACTAGCTTTTTTACTTGCAAGTTACATCAAAACCACACAGATTTTAAACCGTAAATCACTATAAATCCAGAATCTCATATTCAAAGTGGGCATCGTTCGTCTTTCTTCCAATCATTTATCAGTTTTCTCTCATATCTGTTTTTCCTGCTCCGTGATTGTAAGCATAGCTTTATTCACACTCAATGTAGTTAAAATTACTCATGCCTCATTCTAGATAGACAGATGAAATAATGTATGTTAAAAGAATTCGGTCATCTGAGACCATAATGGGAGCAATCTCACACGGCCCAGATGACAGTGATGTTAAATAAGAACAGTGTCCAGAGACTGTGAACAGTGCGGTGACAGATATTTTTCCACATAAATCACAAAGAAACAAAATCACACAGAACTTATGAGTATCTGGAAGAAAGAGAGTAAATGATTCATGGGAAGACATGTTCACATTTGCAAGATCATGCTGCGGACAAAATTACTTCAAGTGACATCCATGGAAATGTTGTTCTTGGCTTAACCTTAATCTGCACAGTGTGTTCATCTTTCTACTCAGCCTAACACTAGACACAAAGCCAAGACACACCAATTATCTCACACAACAGATGCTGAGATCAGATTGTCAACAGTATACTGAGGCTCGGATCACAAATACTAGCACCTTAGTATGGTCCTGGATTTACATATCCCAAGCATTTGCACAAACACGTTCCAGTTTGGGATAACTTGAGGGTTCCTGAAGAAACAAGCCTTAGCTAGGAGGTAGCAAAGAGCAGTGTCCTAAACGGTGTGCCAGCTGTTACAGACTGTGTTAGCATGCTGGGCCCATTCAGGAGCAGAGTCAGCAGTGATTTGGGCACCCAGCTGCTCTGACCTGGGCTGAAGGTATCACGCAGTTCCACCTGGAGAAGCAGAGGAGGGAGCCAGTCCTTCCTGACTCAGCCAGTGCTCGGCACTCCTCGCTGCAGCCTCTATGCCAGGCTTAGCGGGTGCTAATTCGTCAAACGTGGCTGCACGTTTCCCACATTAGAGCTCCTCCATGGTCGGGTGAGGAACGCAGCGCAATCACATAGTCATTCGGACATATCCATTTTCACTGCATTTAACTTTCTGAACAGCTGTCTGCTCTCTGCTTAGGCATTTCACACTCTCTTACATTAACAGCTTTGGTCCGCTTCCACGTGCTGTTCCCAAGGCAGGTATAAAATGAGGAGTGAGGCTCATAGCTGTTGGCATCTTGTATCTCAAGACACCTGATACGTTCCTCCCACAGACAGACTTTCCATGCTCTAGCTATGCCGAGTTTGTTACGCTTCATAGCCAGGCTAAAAAGAGAAGGGAAAATTCTCTTTTTTCTCCAGGTAGAACGTGGTTTGTAGCGTATGATCAAATAGTCTCTCCCCTCCTAAACAACGCTATACTCCCATAGTGGGTGTTTGCTTGGTCGTTCCTGATGGGAAACCACACTGTACAGCCCTTGAAAAATAACTTGCAGGGGTCCAGCCCCACGCTGTGAGGCAGAGGAGAAGCTGCTGCTGGCGAGGCTCAGCACGTGGCAGGGCTGTGCAAACAGCCAAGCCAGGGCAGAAGCAGCTACTGCCTCCTGTCAGGCCACGAACCTCTCTGCTTACCTCAGTCTCCCAGTCCCTCAGGATAGCACAAATGATGACAGAAGTGAGCACAAAGTTATTTTTTATCCATTTGACAACTAATAACCCTGCTGCTACCTGTCCCTGCGTGCTGCTTAGAACAGAATGAGAAAATGAAACAAGATTCTATGTTCTACAAATAAAGGGCCATACGAACAATTTGCTGTTTTTTCCCCCTTCCAGAAATCTATTTTGAGCAATAGGCATTTCAGATATGTTTTCAGTTGTTGTGTTTACCATATAATACACATATGTGAAGGGGGAGATGAATTGCAATAACATAATAAACATTCGCAGGCATGAATATACACTTTATCGTTTTGTAGCTCTCCCGTGAATTGAATGGATTCCTGTAAGCTTTCTTGAAAATCACGTAGCATGATTAGAGTGAAAAACAATACAAGCCCTAGATGATTTAAACATACTCCTGAAATATTAACATTACTCCAAATACTTCCTTTCCCCAACTGGTTTTCCTTAGTGAGCAGATTTGGATCAGGTGGAATACCTGGTTTAGCCGAGATTTTACTTCAAGCTGTTGTCAGCAAGAAAAGCAGAAAATGCACAGGACAACATTATTATACAAAAGAAGTGCTGAGAATATAATGCCCACTCATTGTAATGGCCCATTAGTGCCGAAACATTACCCACTTCTGATGGCAATCAGACTGTACCTGCTAATTACTCGTACATATGGGTGTCATGTTGGCTTTTGCTACTTGATTTAATTAGATATATACATAGCACATATGAAGGGATCGTTAGAGGAAACCAGGAAAGAAGCAGATAAAACTAACAGAGTTTGCAAATATTATTTTTTTTTCTAACTCACATTGGCATCACACAATTTTTGTGCGCGAGATACGCGTATCAGAGGTGTCAAAAGAGCTGAGGAACAAAAGAAAAAACAAAGAATGGTTTAATACATTAAAAAGGAGAAAAAAGAAACACCAGCATCAAGAAATAATAGCTTTAATTTCACTGTATTACGGCAATTATGTCAGTTTTCTTCCCTTCACAGGGAATTATTCATAGCTGTAAAAGTCTTTGGTGAATACTCCTATCTTTATATCACAGACAATCCGTAAGACACAGCATCCCCATCTCAATTTCACACATTTCCTGAATCATCAGACGAAAAGAACAAAACATTTCAAAAGTGTGAATCCTACCACAATAAGAAAATACCACAGGACCTCTAACGCTACAGTTGTTATAGCCACAATGGTTGTTGCTGTCTGCTTACATTTTCAATAGAAAAGGACAATAAAAGGGGTGTTTCATGTGGCTTAGATGCGTTTTCCATTTCAGATTTAGACATGAAGGCTTTTCAGCTCTTTCTCATCTATTTAGAAATGGTATATCCTAAAGACTGACAATTTTCATTGGAATACAACAATGCAGGCCAAGGCTATTTGTTTCCAAAGTGCCACAATACCATGCTGACGGTAAACCCATGCAGAAACAGTAATGTTAAATACAGCTGACTGCAAACACAGGAAATATTTTTGGATTTTAATATCTATACCTGTGAGGATTTGTACCAGAAAACTACGGCTAGGAAAAGAAAAAAATTGCTGATATATCACAGCACTAGAACTGTGTTAGTTTATGAAATGTGTTTGGTAACCATGGGTACTAAACAATTTCATAAGGACTTTGCATAATCTAGGAACTATAAATAGATTTGGAAACAAAGTAGGTGCTTAACTGCAGTATTCATGGGTTGGGAAGCACAATATTCTTCATAATATAACTCATTTCTACGTGTTCCAACAAGCATTTTTAAGGTATTTGTGGCAATACCATCATCTCTTTTTTGGTGTGTTTTTTCTTTCTAGCCTACCCTTCCCATCTCTTGCGACTCAACCAAGCTGAGCCTGGGTGACAATGAACAGGGCAGTAATCATTAGCTTTCACTCAATTTCACTCAATTTATTTAAATTTTAGTGGAAACAGTGCAGAATAATGTCTACTAGCCAATGCTAAGAAAAATTAACTATGTGAAAGATGCACAGAGTATTAGTCAAGAAGTTGACAGAAACTACAGCTAACGCACAATTATTAGTATTTCTTCAATGTTATAACTACTTCTTTTTTAACTCTTTGCACACTTGCCTTTGTAAAAAAGAAAAAAAAAAAAAAAAAAAAAAAAAAAAAAAAAAAAAAAAAAACAGAATATCTCTTAAAAAAAAAAAAAAAAAAAAAGCATAAGAACTGAATATCTCCTGAAGACAAATGAATAAATATAGCAGGCAGTTCCCTACCTGAACTGTGGAGGACTCAACATGCAGGCAATGCAGTTAACCAAATAATTCGAGTCATGGTCTAAACCACTTCAAAACAAAGCTAACAGTAAATTAGGGTCAGTATTGCAGCTTCTGAAGAGAGCTTAGAAATTCACGACAATATGGAGAACCCTGCTTCAACAGAATAGGGGCTGCTACAATTATAACATCTTTCATATTTCATTTGATAGAACTTCATTCATATTTTAGCATTCTCTTTCATCACCCACACCTTTCCTTTCAGTGTCTGTGCTTTGAGAGGAAAAAACACTTGTAGATTTTGGGGGAGATTTTTCTAGTGTAAACAGAAAAAAAAAAGCAGCAGTTGTTTCAAGATTACTCAGACACCTCACAAAGAAAACGCTTCAGCCTCACCAGCTGAATTTGTTGTCAACTTTGTGAACGTTTCTGATGAGCTGCTTAGATTCAGGTGACTTTCTCATATCTTTATTAAGCCTCCTTTCATTGCAGTACTAGCAAAAGCTATACACATATATGTTTTCTAGAAATGAACTCCCATCCATTCACTGATATCTCTAACTTAATTTTAAGAAATGCTTCAAATATGAACTAGCCAGCCTAATAGGGCCTGTGGCATAATATTTAAACTCTGCTGAGAATCAAAGTAATAATGCAGTGGGACTTCAACCACAAGCCACAGTTCGAGTTAGCATAATTCATCATCTGTTAATCAAATCACTCTGGCCTCCAAGGCTGTGGCTAGGCTGGGTGAAATAACTGGCAGCAATGCTTGCAGTGAAGACAAAGGTTGGGAGCATACCAAGCCAAATCCAAGCAAATGCTCCAGCAGTTTTTCTCTGTCAAACTAATTCATGGGTGCTCAGTTTTTAATGGGAAAGTCTTAATGAATTTAACACAAATGACTCTTTCCAAAGGCTAACTAGCATATGGATTTATACTTATATAGCTGGAGCTAATTATAGCTTTTTTCCATACTTTTTGGCTACCCTTACCATGAAAGTGGAAAAATATGTATAATAAAACATTAAGGCAAAGAAATGTTTTTGTCATCCTAGCAAGAAGTCTCAGTTATTAGATTTCTCATTTTAAAATAAAAGCCACCAGTAGTCTTTGCCAGTTCTGGCTGGCCACCATCAACTGCTTGCATTTTAATTGTCTAAAGAGCGTGGTTGTTACTTACCTATGAGTATTTAAAAAGGTTAAATTGTTGAAGGTTTACTTGCACTCTGCACAGAGACAGACCGGAGGATGTCCCAGGGAGCTCAGGAGACCCAAGGGGACGCACTAGGGGTCTCCAACCTCAGCACATCAACACCCAGCTCAGCTGACAGGTCTGCAGAGATTCCTTGCCAAAGTGCCCAAAGAAATACACTCCTGCTGGGCAGGCCTCTGCTGATGGAGAGCGGTGCTTTGCAAGCATGAGACCTGAGATGAAGGCAGCCAGGAGGACCTCTGCCATGCCACTCTGGTGGTGACTGGGTCATTCCCCAGCGGTTTCACTGTTCTCCCATACGTGCCTGGGACTGCATTTTGGATCATTAGCCAGAAATTATTTTTTTCATGTGTGAATATCTTCATGATCATAAAAAGAAAACTTACAAAAAGAAAGGTGTTAAAAAAAAACTTACCTTTTTCTTAGTTTATTCCAAAGTTGTGCTTGACTTCATATTCATTAGCAGGCATCCTCATGGTCAAGCTTGACATTCAAGCTAATACTGTAGTCTAATTAAGTTTCAGGAGTGAAGCCCAGTGTATAGAGTGTTCTTACTTGCATACCATTCGGCAGCAATGTGTCCATTTAGGTATGAATTTAGTTACACTACAAAAAAATTTACCTTGTTTTGGTTTTTCAGTATTCCCTAGAGAAAGTAATCCATGCCAATTATTCCACTATATAGTACTGTATTCAGTGAGGGTTAGAATTCTAATGCAACTGTAAATTAGGCTTTCCTTGCAGAAGGCAAGGCAACTTCATTAATTAGTATCATTTGCAGATGTGGCCACCCACCAAAATGGTTGGCTGCCAAGCATTTTCCTTCTCGCACGTCAAAAAGTCAAAGACCTATCACAAAGCACAAAGATGGCCAAATGGTTGGCAACTCATAAAGAGAAGTAAACCAGGATATAATTTGCATACATAATGTGCCTGTCAGGGCAAAGGACATATATCTACCTACCTGATGGTAAGTGTATATACATCCATGAGAAGGGATACAAGATATGTTTTATCCTTGTGTTTGTGACTCCCTTTTTAGACATTAATTTAAAGAACTATCAGCTTCCATAAATGCCAGAAAAAAGTACAGTAGAAATTAATACCTCTTCAGTTCAAGCCATTTTCTTTTCTTCAGAAGCTACACTGAAATCTTTTTGTAAGTTTTACCCTGGCTGAAATAAAGCATAGAATTTTTATTAGTTGCTAAAACAAAGTAAATGATTTTGCTCTTTTTCTGCTTCTCCAGTGAAGTTAGATCACAAAAAGAAAAAATAAGAGCAATTTTACTTCATCTAAACATGAAGTATAGGGCAAAAATGGCAATTATACAAAGAATATGTGATGATTCACATATTAGACCTGTAATTGGTTAAGATGAAAAATAGGGCACTATTATCATCACTGATATTGAAGGAGCTCTACTTCATAGAAGAAAACTTATAGACAGAATATTTAAAACAAATATGCACTAATTATAGCAGAAACAAACTGTAAATTCTTAAATACTTTTTTCCTAAGTCTGTATTACTAATAATATCTAAACACTCCAGTTATTTCTCTAGCACATACATATTTGGGTGTCACAATAAACCAAGAATGCTCCCAACTTACAATTTGCCCAGCATCTTTGAAGGCTTAAAAGAGATTCTGAAAATCCCATGGAAGTCCACTATGGAATACATAACTTATCATGGCTTTATCAACCTACCCAGCTACTGGAGAAATTGAAACCTCCTTCTCCAACAGCAGTAAATATTCATCCGTGGAGTCCTGCAAATGTGTATGGTAGTCAGTATACAGAACAAAGTTGTTAATGATCAGAGATTAAGAAAAAGCTTCATCCAGTACGTGAGTTCATTTCTTTGATCAGCATTATCTAATGGAAAAGGCATTTGAAAGCAAATTGTTTAGGGCTAATATCTGGGCCAAATTGCTCTCTGTCGGACTTAGTGGGACATTTGAAGAAATTCACAAAGTAATATGATTCATCTTCCTATCAAACCCTGGCTTGTTTTTCCTTGCCTGAGGTTAGGCTGACATGCATCTCCCACCAAAATCTCCCACAGCCTTCCTGTGAAATTCAGTTTTGGAAAAAAGTCCATCCAGCCACCATGTTCACCCCCTCCCATATGGCTACAGATGCTCTATATTTTAATGTTTATGTTAACCTTACGGCACACATGATCTTACAAAAGACACTAAGCATACTGGTTTTCCACCTCCACATTCCAGTCAAAAGATCCAATTCTTTCTTTCCATTATTAGAGACAAAACCAATACCCTGCAACTCTGTATTTTATGGGAAATAAGCTGACCAGCACTTTTTTAGAATTAAACAAAATGTTTTGAGTTCAGATTTAAAGTTTCAATATTTTGAGGTAACTGCTCTTCATTTTGTGTATGAAAAAACCCTATAAGGTTTTTATTAGCTTTATTAAAATCTAAACTAATAAAACTAAAAATTAGTTTTACTTCTCATATTTTTTCTCCCCTTCCCCTTAGTGTTTTCTCTGCAAAGGGCAGGAGAAAGAGGAGACAAGACACTGCAGATTTTGCCGCTGACAGCCTCCTTGATTTGACAGGCTACATCACTACCCCGTGCCTCAGAACACCATTCCTTATACAACAACATTCAATATTTGCGAAGTGCTTAGGGCCTTCTGCTAAAGGATGTTCAAAGAAGAAACAGGTAAAGCTAGGACACATGGGTTTTGGCCAGATCTTCAGTGACTCCTAGGAAAAAGGTCATCATCTGTTAGGCAAGAAGATAGTGTGTTGTAAGGACATTAGTTAGCCCTCCCTGTACATAACTACCATGACTTTTGTCAGACAACAGTCTCCTCTTAGCTTCAGATGTCTAGCTCTCAACCAACCACAAAATTGGGTTCTTAGGCCTGATTTAAAATCACAATGTACATCGCAGGTATTGTGAAAGCCAAAGCAATACAGGCAGAAATTTACTCAGATCTGTTGTTAATACTGTTTAAGTAGCACAAGGAGTTAGTAACTGCAGATTTTAAGGTTAACTTCAAAACATGAATTATTATGAAATCTAAACGTTGTTTAAAAGCAAATACCACAGTATACAGATAGTCAAGTAAGCACAGCTTCCAGTATAGTATCATCAAAATCTGCATTTCACAGAACTAAGTTAACATGAAGCTGCAAAATGAAAGCAAAGGCGGCCTTCTCTTACTTCTTCCTTGGACAGACTTTTGACTAGTTCCACACAAGACAGTAAACTGTGGAAACTTTAGGCTTTCTATTAAAAAATCAAACTCAGAAAGAGATTTCTCCTCCACAATATCATCCTTAGGGTCTGTTTTATCTTTTCCAAAGGACAAGCACAACTGCCACCACTGCTCTATTAAATTCCTGCTGCAAGGATGAATAACTTGAAGGCTGAAGCTGCCTACTGTTACTGTGGTTGCCAAAGTTTCCTGCCCACTGAATCATGTTCCAGTCTGGATATTTCAGGCTTCTGTTCCTGGTAATTGTGTTTTCTTTCCTCTTTTCTTTTATTCAAACACAGAAGTATTTTGTACCTTTAGGACAGTGGCTTCCATCCTCTGTCTAGTGTCCCAGGATGCACCGCCTCCTTGCCTGCTATTCATTTCAGGTGCTTCCATTTACTCCAACCTACTCC
>VZTL01067062.1:0-12038 GCA_013400535.1 Scopus umbretta | reverse complement strand
TTTTTTTTTTTTTTACTGGCTTACAGGAGCTTCTGCAAATTTTACCACATCTGTTGCCTCAAGTAGGTTTTTCCTGTGTACGTATAAACATCAGTTTGGGATCTTCAAATCTAAAATGAGCTGTAACTTAAGATCTATTGAATTATCATTGCAAGACCATTTCTTTAATATTTTACATACAATGAAGGATCACTGTCTTCCAATTCTAGTTCAAGAAGGGCATTAAGTGTTATCTGTTTTTGTGATCCATTACATTTTGCTTAGAGGTGCATGACTTCTTGTACTACTGAATTGTCTCCTTGAGACTTGGCCTCTTCTTAACACCACCATCCTTGGCAGGAACAAGGCTTCCATGGTAATAAAATAGTAGAGAGATTCCTAATTACCTTTGGACAGTTAACCTTCATTATTGTTCCATGACTCCACTGAGTCAGTGTTTCTGGAAATCACTCATCACGGGTGATGTCTCCAAACAGGCTGACTCTGCAAGACAGGAAAAAAGCCCATTTTAGTGACTTAGGCATAATGATGAGAAATACGATGAAATTAAAAAGAAGAAAGAAAAACACATGCAATGATATAAAGATTTGAAGGAAGGAAAACAGGAGAGAACAGAAAAAAGCAAAATCAGGTAGAAGGTAGCAGAACAGGAAAAAAGCTCAGGGACAAACGTAGGAATGACTACTCCTCTTGCTTCTCTAAAAGCAGAGAATGTCAAGTATCTAAATCTAGGTATATAGATGGAGAAACGTCAATTTGCTGCACAGCATTGTGTTCTCTAGTCCTTGGGGGTTACTTCAGAAGTCAGGCTCGAGCTCCTCCAGAAAGGCTGCAAACTGAAGGGGACACTAGTTTCAATGGACAGTTGCTCCCTGAAGTGTGTAGATTTTACCAGAAAAAAAAAAGAAAAACAACAAACCAAACCCAAAAATAGTTAAATCTGACTCTTTAGATTGGCCTTTTGGATGTCCACACACACTTTGTGCAAATAACTTGGCAGTTCATTTTGGCTAGAAGAGTTGGCAAGTTTTGGCAGTTCACAGTCTCAAAAAAAGGTTTTAGTAACTTTTGTTAACTTCTCTGTATATGATTATAAATGAACCTTTTCTCCTTTTCTAAATACCAGTCATATGGGATGCACACAGAGCTTCAGATAGGATTATATTTATCAAGGCTGTTGTTGCAAATACTACTTTCACAGTCTCAAATGTCATCTTAAAATCTAAACACCTGCAAGTCTCCGATACGGTTACATCAATTGCAATTGGTTCACACAATGATAAACTGTCAAGTCAGGTGGATTTGTGCTGTTTTCCCCTTATCTTTTGCTTTTTGGAGCCCGCGACAGCTTTATGGGAATGCATTATTCCCTGAGAAATTTAAGATCTCTACAGTCTTTCCAATGACAGACAGTATTCACCAGTTTTCTGAACAGTAAAAAAAGGCTGTAAATGGATTCAGAAGCATGAAACGGAGCAATTTGCTTCCTGGTTTCAATGTAAATAACATGTAATATGAGACATGCAGTACCGGCTGCAGATACCTACATTGTTACGCTGTCAGCATACACTTGCTCCTTTGTACTTGGGAAATGAAAGGTGCATAATCTTGGGTGTCTGGCTGACAAAATCAGGAGGAAAGAGTCATTTTATCATTTGTGCCCAGGTTTATTGCAGTATCTTCCAGCTAAATGGCAGTCTAAAGCCATAGTTTCTGGTAACCTCTTGGCAACCACAGAGTACAGATGACCTTTATAAATTTCAGAGTTGCTGCTGCTGTTTAGATTAGGCAACTATTCCAGTGAACATATTTGCCTTCCCAGTCTATTTTCACAATAGTTTTCCAGGGAATTTCAGATCCTAATGACAGTGCAAATTTCAGAGTTTGACAGGGAAGAGAGATGTCAGACAGTAGAAACCTTTCCGCCAGATCATAAGGTATGAATACTTGTAACAATTGTCATTCCTGAACCAAGACCTAAGCTGAGGCTTGCTTTCATCTATAGTTTTAGCTTTGTGAAACTGTAGGAAAAATGAAGTACAAAGACCATGAGAAAGTCTCCTTAGATTGTCTGGTATTCAGAAATTTTTAATGCAAGAAGGCTGAAACCAGGACAAGGCTTGAGAGTAAGATTAGGGTACAAATCTGGATCTTAGAAAGGCACTCCAAACACTTAGTCCAAAACTTTTCCTGCAGGGATTTGGCCAATTTTTCCATTTTCTTGCTATTTTTAATTATGCAACTGATACAAGGACTGACTCCCAAATAGGACAAAAATGTTAGTCCTAACAGAATAAGATATTTTCTAAAACTACTTCTGCCCTTTTTGAGGGAAAGGGATTTCAGAGGTCTTCTGGGAACTACTTTTTCAATGAGTTCAATTAAGCTTTTTATTCAATATCATGTCTAGAATTACTTGACAATTTAGCTTCATCCTAGCAACCAACTGCATCCCAAAAATAACTTTTTAGATAGGTAGTTTTGAATCTTTCAAAATAACAACTACAATGTGGCATAATTGCAAGGGGTATTTGGTAGTACAGAGATTATAATTACATGGTATTTCATATCTGAGTCATCCTGGGGACAGAAATGAAAGGAAGCAATAAAAATTAGTCAATCATAAGCTTAAAATATTCTGGCCAATAAATTCAAACAGCCAACACACTTTACATATATGTGGCACAAGCAGTTCCTGGTAAATTATAACAGCACCTGGCAAATACTGTCAATTCCCTTGCACCTAAGTTAATTGCAAATTCCAGCAAGCAATCAGATATGATTAAATTACATTTTTGGAAACTATCAAATGGTTCAGGCTGAAGGAAGACAGCTTAAAATAGACCTTTAAACGGTAGCACTAATTAGGCAAAGTCTTAATTCTACTCTTTTCCCAGCTTCAGAATTACAGGGACAAATTTTCCTTTCAGAGCACTGTGTGAAAAGCAGCTGTAATCACTGGGACTGTACAGGTAAACTGAAAGCAGAATTTTAACCTCCCATGGAGAATTTCTTTTGACCTCCTTTATATTCCAGGAAGAAGCATTCTACAAACAAGAAATCAAGCTTTTCTTACTGGATCTTCACGGTGCCATAGAACAACTGGTCGAGGTGCTGTGGGGTATCTGCATAAAAGCTTTCTTCTTTAAAAAGGCGCTGATGAAGTTATGGAATGCTGGAATATTCTGAAAGAAAGAGGTCTAAGAAAACAGCTAAGCAAGCAGAGTTACTTGAGAAGAGATCATGAGTAGGGAGAGTAAGGAGATGGGAGATCAGGAACTCTCCAGAGTCATTTGGGAAGCTGTTTTCAATAATGCAATATGCAGAATGCTCTATATCACCCAGATTATAAATTGTCTCATATCTCTCTGACATCTCCTCTCATCCAAGCCTGTTTTCCATTTTGATTGAAGTAATGTGTTCAAAACTGACTTCCTTAACATTTGTTTCTTTCTTACTTAGTCTTGGAACTATCTTATTTTCACTTTTTTCATTGCACCAAACCACGCCTCCCTTAGCCACCTCAGAGCCCTGATCTCCCTTCTACCTCCTGTTTCCAGTTCTAATCGCATTAGAGACTCCAGTTAAACCGCTGAGCTCAAAAAAGGCCATGGTTTTCACCACGTGAACCTAACATGTAGTAAAGCCTATCCTGAACTGAACGACAAGGACCTCTCTCCACAGTAAAAACACACCCTTCTAAACCTACAGCACCAGGAAACTGAATAAAGATCATAGGGTAGCAAATTTGTTTTTAATGTCACTGATGATAGTAAGAGATAACTTTGTACACTCAAACTAGGCAGCATAACTATGCTGTAATAACCAGTATTAACACTAACTGCCATATTTTTCCTGCTTGATACTCCAGGTCATTGCGTCCTGCCTGAAGGCAAGTGGCATGTGCCTTAGGCAGAGATAAACCTCAGGTCATATTCAGAATCTATCTAATGCCATGGAATCATTCAATCTTTTTAATTGCCAGGAAAAAAAAAGTGTATTTTAAACCTTCAAAAATGTACAAATATGTTTTATGATTAGGAGCACTGTGTACATGGTGAAAACTGAACAGTTACAGAGAAAGCCAGGTGTGTGTGTTTTATTTTTAATAATGTGCTGGTAATAGCTTTCCCATTTTTCTCCTTCACTGGAATAAAACTGTTTTACTACACCAATACTTTATCTTTAATGAGAGTACATATAGTTTAACATAAAGAGCTGGGAAATGTTAAAACAATACTGAAAATCTCAGGTTTTATGAGTTGTTCTAGCTTAAAGCTAAGGCATTTAGAAAGCAGCAGCAACCAACACATTTACTCAGCAGTGTATTTTCCCACTTGTAGCATATTATTTATTCATCAATTTTGTATTGCTGATCCCCAGAGTGGAGTATTTCAGACGAAGACAGAAAGGACAAAGTGTGGGTGGATAGACACAAAGTGCTTGTACATGCCAGACTGCCTGATCAAAAAAAAAAGGAATTACTCATAAATGGGACTTCTGAGACAAGTATTAGGCACAACTGTGCTTCCTAGCCCTGTAAAAATTGGAGACAGCCTCCACTCCATTGCAGGTAGAACTAGCCTAAGTAGCAAATTATTTTTTTCTGATTTCCATGACTTATCTAGCACTAGCAGAGGGCCTGATCTTGCAAGATATAATCCTTAGCAGCTGTGAACTTCATCACAACAGATCACATGAAAAAGCACTGATACCACTGCATTAAGCAAGATCAGTCACTTAATGTAACTGATATGCTGGAGGGGGATCTAGAGGAGCTCCCAGAGGCCCCTTATGAACATTTCTCCATCAGACTGAGGGAAGAATGAATGGTCTCCTTGTCTTACACGGAATCAATTTCCTTAGGATACTCCTGAATCTTTTCAGAACAAAGCACTTGCAAGTCCCAGGGATATGAAAGTGTATCTGAAGACCTTACTGTTTGGGTTTTTTTAATGGACTGATTACATCAAAATGCCAGTATATATAAGCAAATTGCTAGGAGAGAAAGATCATGAGTCTCACAGGAGAATCTTTGACCCATACCTGCTTAAACTACCAGAGGTATAAGTTTTTATACCTCTTATACCAGCGGTATAAGCTGATTAGCACATATTTTGATTCTAATGAGGAGCTCCCCTCCTCTAGCATAAACTTATGTATTTTTACAAAATATATATTGATATGTGTTGATATATTGATATATGCTAGTTTCCCTTCTCTAAAATATGTATAAATACACACACACACTTAAAATGGTTACTCACATGCCAAGATACAAATAAATACAAATAGAGGATCACTTACAGTTACATCTGTATCTGTTTAGGATCATCTCCCCTTCACTGCCTGAAGCATTCTCATTTAACCCATTGACTAAACACTGACTATTTGGGGGTCTGAAAGGTGTCCATTTATATGCCCAGAAATAAATCTTTAAGAAAAATTAACACACAACATGACTGATCAGAACAGCAACAACAGTAGAGGTGCAGTGGAATGAACATGGCCACCACCACCACTAAAGAGAAGTGAATCAAAGTAACAATCTGGGGAATAAAGTCGTTGAAGATATTTATTCCTCTCCTTGATTTTTTTTAAATGTCCTCTCCTCCTTTTCTTTTGAATACCATCTCTTCACCTTTGTAAGAAATACAGCATACATCTATCCGCATGTACACATGGGTGGAAGGGTTAAGCATTTGACCTTCTTGTTTTGTAGCTAAAATTCTTTTTAAAGAGCACTATGCACCAAAGTATTACATAATTTGACTACGATTTCTTCCAGAAATAGCACTTGCTGTCAGTTTACACACGCTAAACGCTACGGAAATTCAAAGAAAAACAGACAGAGGACATTGCAGCTGCCCTATAAACATGCATGTGTGATGCATGTGCCCTTTCTCTCAATAAACAACTCAGCCACAGGAATGTTACCATAAAGCAAGGCAGAAATTATGTGAAATGAAGGTAATCTCCAAGAAAGCCTCCTACTCTTTTTTAAATGAAACCGATGTTACAAGTACAAGATGCCTCTTACTCTACAGCAGTGGCTTTTGAGCCATTCGTGGATAGCTAAACTTAAAAGATGGGTCCAAGTCAGTGAATTGGCCTTAGCGAACAAACCAGGCCAAATCAGCATAGTTACAATGCTGTCTCCAACGCTTTCTTAAGACATACAATTGCAATAGCAGCTTTGCAGGTACCAGAGATACATCAGAAACAGACTTTAGAAGACATATCTATAATTCATCGTGTCTTAACATTCTGCACCATGGGCTTAATGTTTGCTCTGCTGCAACTTCCTATGTTTTTCATAATAACCTTATGTCTGTCTCTGAGTAAAACATCTCCAAGCAGTATGCTCTTCGGTGGGAAGTACTTTCTGTTATTAAGCAAGATTTTCTTCCAGCTACTTTTTGGAAAGTTTTCCAGCTGAACCATCAGTACAAATCTACATGACAGTGACTAATGGAAATTTGGTGACTAGGACTTTAATGAAGTTGTTTGTTGGGTCAGTTAAAATACACTCATACATACCTGTGTACTGCATGTACTCATACCTGCAACGAGTCAATGTGTTTGCAGTTGGCAGAAAGGCCAATAATTGAATAAGAATGAGAAACAACTATTCTCATCTTTGAGTCCTTCTTTCAACTTTATTTACAAAGAATAAAGGCAGAACAAAGAGGAAAAACTTGAAAGATTAGTTCCTGTTTTAAATCAGGTTTCGCACCAAAGCCTGTAGCGTTGCTATTCCACTGGCTTTCCTGAACAGTGAATACATGCTTTGAAAGCTAAGTATCTGTAGCTTGTAGGGGTTTTTTGCCATTTGAACTCAACAGAGTAACCAGAAACCACTCCCTTGAAAAATACCTGGTCTTAAAGTAGAGGACAATTCATTTGACACAGGGCTATCCACCAATAGTTTTTCAGCCAATCACAGGGATCTTCCACCGTTCTGTAGTGGCATGATAAAGCCAAACTCCAATTCTAGGCTTTTAAAACAATTCCAACCAACTGCTGTTTGGTCAGACTTGCATGTTTCTGTGCTGAAATTTCTTGAAGCACCTTCCCTTTCCTACTATTTACTTATGTAAACATACTTTTCATTTGGAGTTCAGAAACAAAGTCTAAAGTTATTCATACACCACTTTTTAAGTTTTTTAAATACTTCCCTAAATGTTTGACACTCTACATGAATAATAAATTAGGTCATGCTAATTAAAGCAAAAATAAACTTATAAAAAATCAATTTAAAACTAATGTCTAACAAATACATGTAGCAGAAAGTTGGAGTTTAATCATACATGTATTGTCTATTCAATTACAAACGCCTCCCGGTAATTATCTTATTTTATTTATGTTGGCTTAATACCATTTATTCTGGAGATGATATCACAACACTGAGAGAAACCTGATTAATTAAAATCATGGCAAAAGAGAATTTTAAACTCTCTTCACATGGTTTCATTTAGAAGCAGTTTATCGCCATAGTACAGGGCAATATTATTGCTACAGCTCTTTACTTATGTAAATGCCATTAATCTCCTTACAGGTCATGCAGGAACACCCCTGAATATAGGTACAGAGGTATACAGAAAGGTTTTTAGGCAAACAAGAATGTAGGAAAGGACTGGCTGGTGCCCCATGACAGAAAGATGTTTTAACCCATGGAACTGAACTGGAGAGCACGTTCCAGTTCCTTGATACTGTGTGACTCTAAGAAATGTCTTGGTCTTAGCAAAGCCCCATTTCTTACCTTTTAAAGAAAAAAAGTAACAAAAATACTTTATCTCTTATCCACCAATCTATAAAAGTAGACTTTTTGACAGAGTTCTAATTTTTTTTTTAAATTCACTTAAAAAAAAAAAAACGCAAAACAAAAAACAACAAGGCAAGCCCCCAGAAAACTCTCACTAGCAGCTAGGGAGTACAACTTTGCCAGAGCATGGCAAGAGAAGAATAAAAATGTTAATCAGTAGCAGACATTGATTTATTTATTGTAGCATCATACCAAAAGGAATTAACCCCCTTAAATGTGCTGCTTCCTGAATTCCTGCTTATTTGTACTACCAAAGAACAGACAAAACCAGCTATTCGAAACTATGCCACAGCAGGGAACTTGGTTTACATCTATGTTTTCCTTTCTAAAATACCTGCACCATTGAGATCCATTTCTGTCCCAGATTCCTTCTAATGCTGTCCAATTAACCAACAACAATATAACTACCCATCAGAAAATAACTTCATATTTAGAATAAGCGCTTCAGTTAAAATGTTTGTTAGTAAGATAGTACAATGACATGAAAACCCACACCAAAATTGTGCTCATTTTCAAGCTCAAAAACTGACTTACTTTCAAAGCAATGAAAACTTTCATGAAAACATGTACAAAAGGCAAAAAAATCCTGAATAGTTGGTTTAAAAACCAAAATATTTATCTTGCTTAAAATCAAAATGAGACAAGATTTCTTGCCTATCCCACCATCCAGAATTCTCTTCCTCCACATGACAGCACTAAACTAAGAACAAAAAGTTCGATACAAATGTGGTTAGCAAATTTGCTGGCACATCCACTGAAAGCCTGTAAAGCACACATACTGCTGGCCTTGATGTCAAGAGGTTATAAATCAATTCAACACAGAGAACAGTGGAAGGACTCTGACATCAGACAGAAAGGTACGTCAGTGAATTAGAAGCTTGGTTGCAGGTACCTGCACGTGCATGGATGACGCTAGATCTGTAAATGGCACACATGCTGACACAATATGATGGTCTGGGCTTTTAACCTGCCTATCTAGCAGGTTTTCTAGTTGAAAGCAGTTTTCTGTCTCAGGCTAGCTCAGCTGCTACCTATGAATATTTTAACTCTCATAAAAAATACATCATCTCTACCCTGCACTTATGGCTTTGTGGGGCTGCCTGAGGCATGTGTACAAACTACCTAATTTCTCTGAAGAATTGCAAGAAACACTGATTTTGGGACTGACAGATTGGGTTATTTAGTGGATATTTTCGGGGTCTATTTGGGTATTCACAGAATGAGCCTAATAAGCTAGGTCTTCCTGTAAATTTTGTGTGATGCCATTACTTTCTGGTGCCTTGCCGTCTTTTCCTTCTGAAGAACAGACATCCAAGACTATGATTCTTCTGGGATTCCTATCCCAGACCCAACCATCTCAGCCTCCCATATTTCTTCAGAAAAAGGAAGTCAATTTCATCTATATCCTAGGACAAAAGCTCTTTGAAGCATTTCTCTGTCTCCACATCATCATCAGTTTCACTCACTCCAATTCATCCCCTATGTTATCACTGTTTCCCAAGGCTGGCTCTTATCTGAGGTTTGTCTTATCAAACCTCAGCATCCTCCCTCTTCCTTTAATTTCTTTTCTCAGCCACCTTGTACCATCACTCTTTGACATGTTGTCTGTCTTTATTCCTTCCTCTTGCTTCAAAGGGCTCTTGGGCTCTTTGCCTAGCCCATCTCTGTATATGCACCTGTAGAGCAATTTTCTGAAAGCCATACAACCTGAATTATCAGAAAGAAAAAATGTGAAGTATACTAGAAGATATGAATGACAACTGTACTATGTATTAATTCATTTATAATGGGGTTCTTCAGAGCTGAAAGCTAACTGCATAACTCAACATAAGAAAGAAATTTAGTAGAGAACAGTATCAAAAAGAAGAGATACGTTGTATTAAAAAGGTCATACAATTCCTCTAAGTTTAATATATTAATTTTAACATGCTGGTGATTGTATAAGACTTATTGCACAGTGCTAAGCTCAAGAGTTGAAACATGCTATTAACATGAGAAAATTCCATTGAGAAAGTAATTCAGAATCTTCAATAATTTAATAGATATGTATGATATCGCTCTTTTCCATTCCCTCACTTCTACATTAGCATCTACCCAATTGCTTCACCTCACAAGACAGACAGTGGGTCAGAGATTGTGGAAGTGAAAGCAATCTAATTTCAAAAGTATCTGCTACTCCCTTATGATTTTTAATTTGTCTTTCATTCTTCTGGACAGATAATTAAAACAGCTTCATGCAATACAATTGGCAGTCAGCTTGCACAACAAAAGATATATCACCATTGTTACATCCTAACTCATCATAAAGCCACAAGTAGTATGGAAATATACAAAAGCAATGGCGTAAGAACAACCGTCTGACTGAGATCCACCAGTTCTTCAGCTAACTTCTTTTATCCAAGAATATACTTTAATTTATTAAGCTATCCTAGTCCTTTTTTAGAGGTTCAATGCTCGTTCTTAGGCATTATCACACTGAAGAAGTTCTACGAAATACCACTGGTCTTGACCTTTCATTAACTTGGGTTCACTACGCCTACTTTCTAGGACCGATAAATTCAGCTTGTACTGCAGTGGTTATATCAGTCCTACCAGTGTAATACCTTTATTTTATTTTTTCCCCCACTACTAGTTTGCCTTTTTTATTATAATTCTGAAAGAGCACTTCTTTTCTAAAAATAATCCTAAAAAAATCAACAACCAAAAATTTATTTTAATTTGACAGTTTCTCTATTGCAAGCCAAACAATGAAAAAAAGTAGCTGTTATAACTAGCTGTATCTAAATTGTTAAAAAAATACAAAAGTGGTGAAATCCTGATAAAAACTGCAACATATCAAGTAGAGAAGGCATGTACTAAAGAGTTGCCCTAAAACCCTTGAATGTGTTGAAACCCTTGAATGAGTTGCCTTGAAACCCAACTAACAGAAAAAGATTTCTATCTTTTTTTATTTTCCCCAACTCTTTCCTTTCCTTCCCAGCTTTCTTCTCTCCTAAAATAATTTTCTCCTTCACTGTGGCCACTACAGACTGCTAGATGGGAGCAAAGAGCTGAGGATTGCTTTATTTCTTCATTGAGATCAGCAGGCTACTGAGGAAAATGAAGTGAAAAAGGGGGCCACAACTTCAAAATGGTGAGGAATCACTTCTTTCTGGCAGCAAGTCAAGGAGATGGCACAGATGGATTTAGGAAGTGAAGTCCCCAGCTGTACCTCCAGCCTATGTTATCGCAGCAAAGCCCTTGCTCTCCCAGCTCCTTCAGCAGGTAACAACAAACGGTAGAGGCAGAAGCACTGAGGGAGCTGTAATCACCTGAAATTATGGAAGTGGAGAAAAAGGGAAGAGACTTTCACAAGTAGTACAGAAAATGGTTTCTCAGGAAGAGGAGGGAACATTCACAACACATGGCTACCTCATACTGATGTCTCCTCTTTCAGCCCATAGAAGATGTTTACCTAGTTAAACACCAACAGCCTAGGACTAGCTTGCTTCTCAATTCAATGAAACATTGACGTCAACAGCTGGATTCCAAGTGTGAAATAAATTTACTTCTCTGTGCTCCTTAATAAGTCTGAATTTTTACAGCTGACCTACTGAAAGATCCCAGAATGCTGTGCCGATTAGTCTGCAGACAACGTACTCAAAACACCTCTGCTGCCAGTAGAGAGCTAACAACCTCCTATCTAGTCATTTCAAAAGCAAAACGTACTTACTCCTTGCAACCAGCTGACAGCATCTAATGCTTTGACCTCCAGAAAGCCTGCTGCAAAGGTTACCCCAAAAACATGGTGTAGCTAGAAAGGTGCAGTTAGAAAGCCGACGTCTCAACTCCAGGGACAATATGACTCTCGTCTCTCATGGAGCTGTCTGTGCTGTCCCTCTGCCCTCGCATGGTATAGTGAACAGCTACGTGGCTGCTTGTTCACAACTGGAGCGGTTCCTGTGGCAACCATTAGTTCATACTGTGTCACAGAAAAACCATAAATAAATGTGATAGATAGGATAAGGCAAATGGTTTAAAGAGGTCACAGTGCATTCAGAGTTACAGAGGTTAGAGTGACACCTGCTTAGAGGTCACCTATGAAACAGTTTCATACTATAGCACAAATACATATCCTAGAGTGTAAGTAACCCAACGAATAATGGAAGATTTGCTGTAGGGCAGCTACAAGAAAAAGGCTATTAGATACTTAGGCATGACCTAAGTACTTGAT
>VZTL01067060.1:75658-96380 GCA_013400535.1 Scopus umbretta | reverse complement strand
GTAGCCCGCCGTTACACCGGGCCGCAACCCCCACCCCCCGCCCGCGGGCACCGTGGCTACCCCTGCCTTCCCCCCGCCGCGGGGTAACGGAGCAGCGGCGCTGCGAGTGAGGGGGTTCTGCCACACTCAAGATGGCGCCGAGAGCCCTTCGTGGGACAACCACACGGTTTTGCCACGTCCCGGGAGCTGTTCCGCAGCCCGCAACGGCCCCGCGGGCGAGGCAACGCCGCGACCTAAGGGCTTCTCTGTGCGGAAGGCGCGACGGAAGGGTCGGAGGGGGAAGGAAAAGCACCCCCAGACGGAGCAGCGCCTCTGCCACACTCAATATGGCCGCCAGGCCGAGGCAATAGTCGGCAGAGCCTGTCCTCGGAGGGCGGGATATAGGGATCGAGCGATGAGGATTGGTCAGCAGCGCTGAGCGAACGCTGTGCTGACGCTTTGCGGCTTATTATTGGCTGAAGCGCCTGTCTGTCTAAAGAGGAGTGGTTTTGAAAACCCGGAGCGGGCGCGGGGGGGAGAGGGCTGGAGCGGAGCTGGGGCCACCTGCCTAGGGGTCCGGGGCACCCTGCAGGGGCGCGAACCCCCGGGTGGCTGCCGCGGGCAGAGGGTGCGTATCTCCCGGCTGCTGGGAGCCGGGCTGCCTCTGGGCTTCCCCCCACAGCTTCAGGAGAGCCGCGGAGAAGCCATGGCAGCCCATGCACCGCCTGGCACCAGTCGTCGCAGCACGAGGCATCATGGCGCCAGCCTCCCTCGTCCCATACCCACGCGCGCCCGGCAGCTGGACACCGAGGCCACAGGGCCCCGTTCCCAGGACACAATGTGCCTCCCACAAAACATGATAGCACCACAAACAGGCTGGTGGGTGCCCAGTTGCACCATGGAGGAATTTTCTCCTCAGCCTTGGCAGCCCTGAGGTGATGACGGTGGGGTCGGGACCTCAGGGCTGTGGCGGCAGCGGGAAGCACCGTGGTGGCTGTGGCCTCATGTCAGCCGCTGACCCTCCAGCCGACCTTGTACCGGGGCTGGCCGGCCCCAGGGGCCACCTCGCCCAGCGCCGCCACGGGAAACTCTCGCTTTGCGTCAGAGCCGCTCTCGGCACAACGGTGCTTTCGGATGCCGCCACCGAGCCGGTGCTTAGGCAGGAGGGGCCTTTTGGGGACAACAGATTTCTCACGTTGGATGTCCCGCTCTGACCCGGCGGCAGGGCCGGGCGGGAGTGGGGCGAGAGCCTCTCCGCGCACTCGGGGGAAGGACATGGCTGTGGAAACCGGGATTTCTGGTCGCTGCTGGCTACACCTCTCGCTTGGCGCGTTCAAGCCAAGGGCAGCTGCTGTCTGTTCCCGGAGACGGCACTCCACAGCGGCTGTGGGTTTGGGGCAGGTTGCTACCAGGGCCGGAGGCAGGAGCGCCCTCTGCCACGGCCGAGCCGGCGGATGGCGAGTCTCTAAAAGCGGCCGAAAGAGGAAAGGAAAAAAAAAAAACCCAAACCAAACCACCCAAGCCCAACCCTAAAATAAAACACTTCTGCTATAACTTGGCTTTAATGTGTGCTGCCTTCTCCTCAAACCAGGGATGTTCCTTTGGGCTTGGGGTTCCCACATTTCACGAACAGTTAAAAAAAAAAAGAAAAAGAGACATGGGATATTTGGGGAAGAAAGGAGTCCTCAAGGGATGGTCACACCAGGATCCCAGAGAAGACCGGGGGGGGGGGCGGGGGGAGGAAAAAAAAACAACCAAAAGACAAGCCTGGAGTGGAAGCAAAACTGCCTTAAGCCACTCTGCGTCGGAAATCCACGTATCTTGCTGCCGTCCCTCCGTGCAGCGGGATATCCCGGCCGGTGAGTGCCCCTGCGTGTAAGGCGAGAGAGAAACAGGCTCAGCTCCGCGTTTTATGCCTCAGCAGTCCAAAAAGAAACAACAACAACAAAACTGTTGCCTGTAAAAGGCAGCTGCTGCTTTACCTCCTCTCCACCCCGCCCGCCGGCCAGGGCTGGGGAGCAGCTCCGCAGGGAGCAGCGGGATGAGGAGGAGGAGGGTGGAAGGGGACTTTGCAAAAGTGCCCGAGCATCGAGGACAGAAGTTTCCAGGGCTGAGCTCTGCCTGGGACCTCGCTCCGTCTGCGGCAGGAGATTGCTTTGGCAAAGGAGTGGAGGTGCCGGAGGAGGCGGTAGGAGTTTTCCCTCCTCATCGGCCGTTTCCCTAGCTCAGCAAGTAGCAGTCTCTCTAATCCCCGGCGAAGATCCTGCTGCTCGGGCGATTATTTCATCGCGGCAAGCTGCTCCTCGGAGGAAATTCTCATTACGCTCTTCGGAGAGGCAGGGGAGGGGCGACTGTCACTCAGCTGCTCTGGAAAAAACAGAGGGATGAGCCTGCAGCATCCCCGGACTCTGGCGCACGAGACGTGGTGGTGTTTCTAGGTCAGGCTGGTGAAGCGGGACATGAAGCCGGCAGAGTTGACATCCTGACTGTGTCACCTTCTGTGCTTCGATGGGCAAGGGCTGCACGTGTGGGCCGTGGCTTTGTGGACATTTGCTCTGCGGGGCTTGGAGGAGCCAGTGGGGAAGGAAGACTGCTGGGGGGGGCTGGAGGGTGATGAGGAGGTGGGAAGGAGCTTCATGTGTGCTCACAGGGAGGAGCAGAGGTGTATAGAGCACTGGGGCCCCCTCACGGGTTCAAAAAGCATCTTTGTGAGACTGTGGGGCCGAGGCTGAGACCTCGCCTCAGGAGGCGAGACTGTGCTTGGAGAGCACCAGCCACCCCAGCCCAGGGAAGGACCAATGAGGCTGCCCTCCTCCCCATGTCCCAGGCTGCTGCTCCTCCATCCATCCCCACGAACCACGTAAACAGGAGGGAGCAGGTCCCTGTGGCGCACTTTAATTAAGGGATGGAGGCACTGACTTCGCCTTTCCCCAAAGGATTGCAAAAGGCCCAGGCGGGCCCCATACTGCAGCTCACGGCCGTCCCTGCTCCGACACGCGCTCTGCCCCCTGCATTACAAAACAGGGCTCTGACTCACCGGCCTTTCCCAGCCCGCAGCTCACCGAGCCTGGAGACATTTGCAGGGATCCCACAGAGGGATGTAGGGAGTCTGGGTGCTCTGCACCCTGCTGCTGGCACCCAGAGCAGGACGTGGCATTGTCCCACGGATGTCCTCCTCATACCTACGCATGGAGCCCCAGGGTGAGGACAGCTTTCTAGGGAGGTTATCCCTGTGACTGGAGCATATGGGAAAAGGAGAGTGACCTCTCCAGGTGCACTGACCCCAGCAGGCAATGACATGACAGGTCCTTGATGTCCAAGATGCTCACTGGCTTCTCCACAGCTCAGGGAAGCCGCCACCCCGGCCACTTGAGAGGTGGTGGCAAGGGAGCACCCTTTTCTGCCTCCCTCGTCTGGGTGCTGGCAGGAGCCAGGGTGAGGTTGAGGGCAGTAATATTGCTGCCCTCAACCTCACCCTGGCTCCTGCCAGGAGCGCTGCTGCTAATCCTGATTTTGCCTATGGGCAGGGTGGGGTTGGAGCCGGGGGAGGTGGGGGGACACACCACACGACATACACACGACATGACGACACACGGGACAGGATGGACACGATGGGACAGGGGACAGGGGACGCAGGACGAGGAAAGCCTCTGGTTTGCGATGCTGGCTTTTCCAAGGGAGCCCACAACAGCAGGAGGGGACCCAGCATCACTGCTGAGGGCCAGCACTGGTGATACCATGGTCCAGGAGCTGGCACTCAAATCCCTGTTCTTCCCTGCCTGTGTGCCAGGACGACCCCAGCTTGCCCCTGGCTGGATTTAAAGGCAGGAAAGCTGATTATTGCCTTTCTCTCAAGCAAAGGGTGCAGAGGGCATCAGGGAAACCTGCCTCAGAGGCAGGGGGAAGAGACCAGTGCCCCAGGTTGTGGGCTTGGTGAAGTTGGAAAACCATTGTTTCTCTCTTTTAATGAGTTTTCTGTTTTTTCCCCCAGTTTGAGGGTTGGTTGTGACTACGAGCCAGAGTGAACAATGCTGTGGATCAGACTCGGGGCAAGGGCCTATCACACAGAGATTACACACCCACACCCTGCCCTGGGCCTGGGCCTTGGGCCAGAGACGTGGTTTCGCTCCTCAGGGCTCCCATCCCACTGCTCTAAGTGATGCACGGAAGAGATTTAAAAGGAGAGCAAGAGGAAGGTGGGAGGGAGAAGGCGAGGCCAGATTCTCTTCCCTCCCTGCCTCTCCCAGCGCTTTGCAAACACGAGGTCTTTGCAATGTCCTCAGGAGGTGGGAAAACACCTCCCTGCACGTGCCCAAGGCTGGATGCGTGTTGGGGCAGGGACTGCTACACAGTGTGGCCAGCCCTGGGCACACAACCCCGATCATGTCCTGTTCTCCGTCCTCCTTTCTCCAGCTGTCTGCAGCAGGACACCCCTGAGAGCCACCCCATGGGACTCCCCACCCAACTGGGGCCACCCTCCTGCTCCAAGCCAGCCACGGGGCACCGATGGCCGTCATCCTGTAGGGACAACTGTGTGGAGAGCTACCGCTCCTTCGTCTCATCCCTCCTTGCCACGCCGGCACACCTGGGAGAAGACGGACACACAACGCGCATGCACACATTCACAAAACCAACCACAAATCTGGATCAGTATCAGAGAGAATTAATTACTAGCTCATGCATATTCAGATGAGAAACTCAGCTGAACCTGGCGGCAGTTCGGCGCCTGGGGCGGCCCTGGAAAGGAGAATTCCTCTGGAGAGATATAAATCACCGCTCCCCTCTATCG
This sequence comes from Scopus umbretta, assembly GCA_013400535.1. Taxonomy (NCBI): domain Eukaryota; kingdom Metazoa; phylum Chordata; class Aves; order Pelecaniformes; family Scopidae; genus Scopus; species Scopus umbretta. Next base: position 91,612 of record VZTL01067060.1, on the reverse strand, counting down.
CTTCCCCCGTGGAGCACTACCTCCTGGGGAAGACTGAACCTTGATTTCCTTTTTTTCCTCCTTCTTCGTTTTCAATCTGCGCAGGGCCCCTGTAATTACAATGGGCTGCTTTAGGGCTTGAGTTATTTATTGGGTAACAGTGACACACCTACCCGGCTCCAGCCGCCTGCCTGCCCGCGTGTCGCGGCTTGTCCTGCCTACCCAGCAGCACCCACCATGCCCTGCCACGCTCGCCCTGCTGCTGTAGCTTGAGACAGCGCGGGCAGCAGCAGCAAACAGGGACCACCAGCCTTAAGCAATCCATGAAAGACACATCCATGGTGGTGTAGTCCCTGTGAGCAGGGGCGAGAGCCACACTCTTGTTGTATTGCAAAACGCGGTCTTGCACACAGGTTTGTGTGCTGCTGTGGCAGGTCGTGGATGCCACCAAAGCTCACACCGGTTGTGAAATCTTTGGCCCTATTTCACAGGTGGGGAAAGCGAGGCATGGAGCAGGGAGATGATTTGCCCAGGGTCATCCCGGGAGATCGGAAGAAGAACCCACTGCTTCAGGTGACATGCGGCTGGGTGAGAAGACACCAGCCATACTGCTTGGCTCAATGCTTTGGCTGGCGGGACCTGTCCCCCATGCCTCTGCATTGCTTCATGGTGGGGGTCCTCTGCCCAGCCCCGGCTCCGCATCCCCCTGCCCAACCCTGCTCCCCCCATGCATGGGCTTGTGCGTTTGGAGGAGATGAGCACTCGGGGCTGAAGACCACATGGCTGGAGGGAATTAAATAATTGATGGACCAGAAGTCTCAAGCAGCTACCAAATCTCCAGGGGCAGCATTTGAGAGGCAAAGCAGAGCCCTGGACAAGCCCCTTCTCTCTGATATGATGCCAGGATGTCTCATTCCTTCCTGGGGCTTCTGGTGGGCTGAAGATGTGGGGTGTTGGGGATGGGAACACTCCTCTGCTCACCTCACCTCCCAGCTCATCCCCCGCGTTGCTGGAGCACTGGAGGGACTGGCCACTTTCCAGCCAGGCAGGGAGGAGCTGGGGGGAAGGAGGCCACTGCTTCCAGGCTGAAACGCTCTGGCATGGGATGGTTCCCACTGAGCAGCACCCTCAGAAAGAGCAGGCTGAGCGGGGAGGAAGAAAAAAGCCTGCGGGTGCCCAGCTCTTCCCTGTACAAGAGCACAGGGCCACCAAAAAGCAGCAAGCTCCACACCAGCGAAAAGGACAGCTCTTCTGCCAAGCTGTGGCCTCCTTGCAGTGGGAGCGTGGAGAACGGCTTAACAATTTACAGGCAAAAAGCAACTGGATAAATTCAGCATAGCAGTCGGAAGGAGTTAAATTCAACGGTCCCACTCCCTGCTCTGGAGGTCCCTTGGCTCCAAAGCCGCTGCAGCTGGGAGAGGGTCGCTGCCCAGCAGCCCCCTTCCTGCTCCCTGCCCTGAGCATCACAGCAGAGGGGACGGTCAGTCGCTGCTGGCACAGCCACGACGGGCATCAGGGGGTTGCAAGGCAAGAGGGCTATCCCCCGTGCGAGGGCCGTGGCCACGTGGATCCTGGGCATCAGCCTCACGGGGTCTCAGCAGCGGGAGGAAGATGTTTTCCCACCCAAAGCACTGATGCAGAGCTGCCACGGGATTTGTCAGGCTGCAGCGTGAAGCATCTCCCTGCTCTAGACATATTTGTCGATATTCCATCCACCAATAAAAGCGGAGCATGACCAAATTGAATATTTAATTTAATATACGCAAAGCAGTAGCTGGTTGGCATATCACCCAACGGAAAATGTTTGCAGCCCTCTCTCTCTCTTTTTAACAGATTTTTCATGGAAAGTTGTTGATTATTCTTTTTCTTGGGATTTATTCACATCTTTTTTTCTTCTAGGTACTGTTATAATCTGAAAATAACGATTTTCATTTGCCAGCTCAGGAGTTTAATGAACAAGCAATTTGAATAACCATTTGGACAAGTATTTAAAAAAAAGAAGAATCCATTTCAAATCCTCAGAAATAGCCCCCCTCCACCAACTTCAGTAATTTTCAGAAGAGCAGTTTCTTCTTTTTTTTTTCCCCAGCATACCAGATGAAACAGTTGAAAGTGTTTGAAGCTGGCAAGAAATGCATTTCTAGCTACCGATGTCATGAAAATATAAATTGGCAGATTTTTCACGCTGGGTCAACGTGTAGCGATAAGCACAATGCCATACCTTTAGGAGCAGTATTTGTTGGTAAACAGATGGGAAGCAGCCTATAATGTCCGTAGTCCATAATATACAGCAAATGTGCATTGGCGGGGTTGCTGTTGGAGCAATAAATCGCGCATCTTGCTGGCGGAGCCTGGACCATCCTGTGTGCAGGCTGCACAGTGGTTCAGCGTGTTGTGGGCAAAACACACAATGTGGAGAATCGCAATGAATAATTTAGAGAGCATCCTTGTTCGTCTCTCTTAAACTGCCCATTGAGTCATTTCTGCTGCTCCCATTTCAAGCGGCCGGAGGAATCCTTCCTATTTTCCATGCCAAATATAGCAGTTTTTGCAGAAATGCTCAAACACACAAGCCAGGAAGTTTCCTTTCTCTGGGTGAGTCACTGGAAGTTCAGGCTGCAGTTTCACGATTGCTTCAAGCTGATCGAAATCTGTGCCGCTGCCAAAAGCAACCGTCCAGCCCTGCCCGGTGGTGAGTGGCCTCGCTCCCTCCTTGTGCAAGGAGAGTCGGATCAGGGAACGGATCGGGCAGAAAACAAATTTGCTGTTGGTTTTTTTTTTTTTTGGAGGGGGTTGATTTTTAACNCCCAGAGAGATTGGCCACTGCAAACACAGGCTTTTTATTAGTCACCAGAGAATCCACACCAAGCACCATGGCTGAAGCATAGTTTTGAAGCTGCAGTTTCCCCAGTACTGCTCATCCCTGTGGGTGCACCTCAGCTTCTTCCAGCTTCACTGGGTGACCTCCTGCCCCTTCCTTAGTGGGTGAGTGACAAACATTGCTCTTGCAAAGGCCGTGCCCTGGCAGGCCTGGGGTTTTGGGGCTGCAATCCGCTCCACAGGGCTCTCGCATGGGTAAACCAGCCTGTTTTGTTATGTGTTTCCAGTGCTCTCAAGAGCTGCAGCTTTTGTGGCTGGGGGATCCCCGTGGCTGTGTGGACTGTTTTTAAGGAAGGGTAACTGGGGCCAGCAAGCATCTTGCCAGGTGGTGTCGGTTTTCTACAAAGGAACTCACATCTCTGGTGGGATATTTTTGGAGATCAGCAAAGCAGAACAGGTTGAAAATCCCTACTCTAAAAATCTGCATTATTTTTTCCTCCTCCCAACATTTGTTCCATTATTTCTTGGAGACAGCACTCGCCTCTTTGCGGAGAAGCCTTGCTGATGGGCGATTCCTCTGCCTGCTTTGGAAAGGCATCCCCAATCACCTCTGGTCTCTCTCTCCCTCCCTCCCTCCTCCGAGGGAGCCTCATGGCCAGAGTTTGCTCCCACTGGCCCTGATCCAGGCAGCCACTTACGCAGGTCACTGCTCCAACTCAGAAGCCAGTGGATCGTTCCCAGGCTGTCCCCAGGACTAACAGGTTTTCCTGCTCCATCTCCTGGAGAAGCTGGGGAAGGAAGGCGGGGTCCGAGCTAGGGCCAGAGCTGGCTCAGGTGCCCACCTCTGGGTGAGCTATCAGAGGCGCTGGCGTAGTTCTTCACTACCCTATGTGACACTGCTGTCCCCAGGTGCTAGCACTGCAAAGCCACCGGGGTGGAACATGGCACCTCCTGGGCAGTCCAGGCTGGAAGGGTGCCTGCAGGCAGTAGCAGGCAGCTGGTCAGTCCCAGCACCAGGTGGGACAGCCACGTCACAGACTGCTGGCTGCCATCAAGGAAAGTTTCTCCCTCCAAGGGCTTTGCTTCCTATGTCCAGCATTTTCCATCTGCCAGGAGAGGCCAGGGCCAGGGCTCACCCCTGCTATGAAAGCCTCCTGGCAGGACATGCCACCATCCCTGCCTGTCCTCCTCCCTAGGGTCCCTAGGAGGTACAGTAAGGAGCAGTTGTGCTCAAACTGCAACTCCCTTGGGTCCCCACAGCTCCTGCCCCTCCATGGGGATGGTTCCCCATGCAGGGAGCCAGACGGGCATTGGGACACTGATGGTCCCTCCCCACATATGAGCGACCCAGGGTATGGGGACATGGTTTGGTGATCCCGCAGTGCTCCCCTCTCCACTGCTTACCTGCAGTGGGACCCAGCAGCTTAGCTCAAGCAGGCACCTCAGCTGCCCTGGTACAATGGGGAGCAGCGCCTTCTTGTCCCCCTGCGATGGGGGCCTGGGTGGGACACAGAAATCACTCAGGCTGGACACCTTGCGACAGCCAAAATCCACAGCTGAGAGCTGCAGCAGGCATCTGCTTCAAAAGGACATGGGGGAGCCAGGAGCAAGCAGCACCAAAAGGCAGTGCTAGGGGACGAGACTGCTTGGCACGTGCTGAACCCAGTGCAGCTCTCGCCCTGCCACCTCTCGTCTCTGACGTGTGCTGTCCCCCCCCAGGGGACAAACCTTCCCAAGGCCACAGCAGCGGGGACTCAGCACCCTGTGCACACAAGCCAGAGAGGCTTCAGCACACACAACGCCCCAAAAACCCATCAGGAGGAGGAGACGGAGGGAGGCAGGGGAGCAGGATGGTTCTGAGCGCTTGAAGGTCAGCCCATATGGATGAATTCAAGGGATGCTAAGTCCTTCCACTGCATCCGTGTGCCAGATGCCCACAGATCGAGCAGGCTCTGCCTGTGCTGGGGGTACTGAGGTCCCTGTGTGGTCCCCCCGGCTGCGCCCCTGAGCTGCCTCCTGCCCTCTGCGGCCGCCCCTGGCAGATCAGTCACAGGCCGGGCGGTGGGCGCCGCAGGATGGAGCGGAAATGAGGCAGCCGAGGCCCTGCGGATCTGCTGTTTATCTCCACACCACTTGCACGCCCTCGGTCGAGCTCCGGAAGAGTAAATCACTTCGGCCTTCCTCAGCCGTGCCATTTCCACCCCGGCTGGGACAGTGGTGCCCCCTTTAGCACTTCCCGCACCCCATGCATCCCGCAGCCGGCAAGCCCAGGCTGAGATCTGCTTCCTTAGCACGGCAGGACTCTGCTCCCATTCCCTGGCTGAGCTGTGCGGGCTTTGCCCCAGGATGTGAATTTGGGTGCTGGAATTTATCCACGGCTGTTTTGGCTGTGGCTGAACTCCACCTCCGGGCAATGACATGTTGTTTCCATAGTAGCTAATGGACTGGAGATGGAAGGGGGGAAACATACCCGCACTAAAAAGGGACTCGTGAGTAATGTGGTTGCTTCCAGTGCAGAGTAGGAACAACTTTCTAGCACTCGACAGAGCCCCTCCTTCGCCCGGCGCCTGTAAAGTGTCAAGAGAGGAGCGTGTTTGTGCAGAGCTGTGCGGGAGCGGGGACAGGGCCGGAGGACAAGGGGGTCCATGGGGGTGCTGGGGAGTTTGGGGGTGCACGGCCCTGGGGAGGGGGCGCGTGGCGGCTGTGCAGGGGCAGCCTGTGCAGGAGAGGGGGGACAAGGCGAGCATGAGAGCCTGTGGGGAGGGTGCAGCGCAGGCGGTGGGCACACGCGTGGGTGCCATGTGTCTGCAGGGGTGTCCGCACCCTTTTGCGTGCAGAGGGCAGTTCCCTGGGGGAGGAGGGAGCAGCCCTGGGCAGACTCGCACCATGGTGGTCCACCGGAGCAGAGGCTGTCAGAGAGAGTACTGTGGCTGGGACAAGGCAGGCCACAGGTGTCTGAGGGCTGTGCTCACCCATGGGACAATAAAGGGTGACAAGGACAAAGTCTGGAAGGTGCAAAGAGGCAAGGAGCTAAAAAGGGCATTGAGGGGGGGTCAGGACTCTTTGCCCCTGCCGGACCCCCTGTGCAAGTACTGGGTGGGTCCTGGTGTGAGAGCAGGGGGTCAGCCCCAGCTCTGCTGCCAACATGCTCACAGCCTCCCAACCATCCCTGAGTCCCATGGCTCTCCAGGAGAAGGGAGGACTGGATTTTCCTCCCATGCCACAGCCCTGGGCTCCCCACTGGCCAGCCAGGCACGGCACTGTGGGTCCACCATCCTTTGGCATTTCCATCACACTCAGCTACACCACAGACCAAATCTGCCCTTGGGGAAGAGCAGCGCCGTTACTCAACGTGCAAACAGAGGGCAGCTCTTAGGGACATCCTCGTGCCCATCTCTGGCCAGCAGCCCCGGCCGGATCCCTGTGCCCTGGCTGCTGTTACAGCATTTTTCTTCCACTTGCATGTTCCCCAGCTTGTTTGGTTGTGTAGCTCCCGCCGTGTCCGGCTCTTTGTGTTGTTTGCTGTTAAGTAAATCACTGGCATCTCCCCAGAGCACTGGGTAATGGCAGGATAATTCCCAGCAAGACCCTGGTAATTCACTTGAAGGAAAGCAGAGCAGAGGAAAACAGCACTATTAGCCATTATCCTGGCCTCTCAAAGGCCTCCTCGCCTGCAGAAACACCATGCGGTGCGGCAGGCATGCCTGCCACGGCTCCCAGATGCTGCGGGCCATGGGAGGGCCACAAGCAGCAGAGGAGGCCAGGTTTCAGCCTTTTATTGCCAACCTGGACCAGCAGATGAAATGCAGGCGAGTGCCTCTGCCTGCTGCAGGCACAAGTGGGTTGGTGTCGGTCCCAGGAAAAGTACCCTGAGGATAGGAGTCGGATGATGCAGAAGTGCCCATCAGGCAGTGTAGACCTGTGGGATGCACAGCAGGACCAAGGTCTTGAGCTGCAGGAGTGATCCTTCGGCCAAGAGCTGCTGGGCACCTGCCCTGCCACCAGTGGAGGGCTGACAGCTGGAGTGGGGAGGAGGATGGTCGTGATGCTCTGGCTGCTGTGGGCTGCTGGCGGCTGCTGTGGACCTCGGGGAGCTTTGCTGCTTGCATCAGAAAAGATAACGTCCCTTCCAGGCAGCCGCAGCACCTTTCACACCTCCCTGTTGTTGAGACACCCCGATTCTGGCTGGGACACACTGGAGACCGAGAACGGGGTTTTGGATGTGGGTTTGCCAAGGGCAGCTCAAGCACTGTCCCTGCCACACTGAGCCACTCTGCGCCCACCGGATCCGCATCTGTATGCGGGTATCAATGCCAAACAGCTTCACCCGGACTCTCCAAAGAGCTCCCAGCTGTGTTTCTGAGTTCCTTGGATGTGTGGCATAGTGGGGGGATGCCAGGAGGGCAGGCCATCCAATGAGCTTGGAGGGGGGCTCGACGCGACGGGCTCCCTGCAGAAGCCTCCTGCTTCCTTCCACCTCTGCAACTCTGCCGAGTTCCTTTGCAAGCTTGCCCCTGAAGTGGCTGCCGGCGTTTGAGAGAGGCCTCTGTTTGCAGAAGTGCCGAACTCCCCCCCTCCGAGCCTCCCAGCAGCAGGGGGGAGCCTGCAGCCGCTGGCAGCAGCCCCCCGCCTGGCTCCCCACGCCGGCACCCGGGGCGGGCGAGGTGCACGCCGCTCCACCCAAACCCACGCTCACACCCCTCGGCATGCTCGCACACACACGAGCACCCACACACGGAGGAATGCATACACAAAGGTGCACGCACGCGCTTATACATAGGCGCAGGTTTTCAGGCGCTTCTTGTTGGTTGGCTTTAGAGCAAAGTCCCGGCTTTGTTGGGAGCAATAAAGGCTTCCAGGCCAGGCTAGTAGTAAAAGTAGTAAACTTTAAGGGAAGAAGGGTTCTCTGACTGTTTCCGCAGCAGCAGTCTCTGTTGCCTGACAAAGGCTTTCCCTCTGTTCACTTTATGCACATGCACATTTGGTGCTGATTAAGTGTGTGGGACTGCAGCTCCAAGTACGTGGGGCAGCTCTGCTCCCAAGCACCCGCAGATGCACCCACACACACCCTGTACGCCCACTTCCATCCAGGTTCTCCTTCCTAGCAGCCAGATGGGGTTTGGGAGACCCTCCCCAAAGCGCCACAGCTTTAGTTGCTCCGCCACACGCTCCCCGGGAATGTTTAGTCCATAGAAGAGAGTTGTGTTTTGATAGTCAATGCCTGGACAAGTTTCAGAGCAATGCCCCTTGCTCTGAGCTCATGTGGCAAGAAATGAATGGCCCAGGAAACAGAGGGGGTTTGCAGGGAGGTTGGGAGCAGCCTGTCCCTCTTGGAGAAGTCAGTTCCACCATTTTGGGCACCTGAGGATGTCCTAGCCCCCACCCCAGTTGACCATTGTGGTTGCCCTCAAATGTTTTGTGTCAGAGGAACAGATAATGGCCCTGACCTTAGCTTTCAGGCTCTACTGCAACCTCACACCATGGAGCACCCAGAGATAGGGAGGGCTTGAACTCACATCAGTAAAGATGACAAAAGTCCATCCTTTTGGAAACCAAGGGCTTGCTTCTATTTAAAAGATGCAACAATCATTTCTGTAACAGCAGTAAGAGCAAGCATTCACCCTCATCAGCCCGTGTGGCCTCCAACTCTGATATGCTGGCATGGAAAGCCTAGGACAGGTTTGATGTACTTTGCATGAGTTGCTGGAGATAAATGGGGCAACACTGCATGCTCACTGCTGTCTCCTAAGGGCAAAAGTCCTCATGTCCAGGGTACTGTGCTGCTGTGGAGCAGCCAGAAATGGCAGTGAGAAAGGGAGGAGGTGGCAGAGATGTGGCCATGTCCAGAGGGACAAGATGAAGTCTGCCAGATGGAGCAAAGCTTTACTGAGGCATTCTTCAAGGTGATAGCTGAAGGTGAGATTTTATCGCCCCCCTAGTATAACCATCTAAGACTGGGATGCCCGCTGTCATCAAGCAGGACAGAGAAGCACCCTCAGTGCACAGTTCATCCTTCTCTTCCTCCCACCCTTCACCCATCCCACGGTGTTAGTGGTCTTCCACCAAGAAGGCAAGGAAAATATTTCTCCACTTCCAAGGGATGTGTCCTCACATCATGGTCTGACTGCTCCCTCTAGGAAGTAGCCTTTCACTACCACCTGCAAACACAATGCAACGCCAACCATTCCGACTCTCATCTCCCTTATATCTCTTTTCCTTTCATTGCTCTGACTTCAGCAGAGTCCTTCCTTCCGCCATCACAAGACAACACATTGCGTCACTTGTGAGAAAACAATCCTGGCATAGCTGCTGTAAGGCAGATGAGCAGCTCTGATCTAATGGGACTTCCCTTGAGCACTGTGGTCTGGGGGCTCAGCCTCAGGTTGGTGGCTAAAGTTCTGAGAAGGAACAAGTTCCCCAAGTTGATACCTCCAAGGAAGGCCCTGTTCAGTCTTTCAGGTTGGTGGCAGTTCCAGCCACGTGCTGAAGATTTACGTATCAGAGAGGCTCCCAGGCCTCTCCTACTCTGGGCTGGGGTTAGCCATGCTTTGGCCCTCCGCCCTTGACTGTTTTACACTGCATATTAAGGAGTGCCTTGAAGGTAGAGTGGAGGGCAGGCTGGATGAGCTGTCTCCCCAGCCTTGATTTCAGGGAGCCCATTTGCTCACCTCCAGGTCTTGGTGAAGCAGATGGAAGTGCAGTGCATTTGGGAGGATCAGACCAGAAAGAATGGCCACCCCTCCCATGTGGCTTCTTTTACACCACAGGCCATTGTATTTTGCCCACTTGCTCCTCCAATGAATGAAACACCTCTTCCAGAAGAGAACCACGTCGTGATCTGGAGATAAACCCATGGAGTCTCAGTCTCTCATTAGCTGGTTGGTTCTGATGATTAATCATGCTTCTTGTTGAGGAAGCCTGATCATTTCTAATGTGGGTTTACCCTGGCTTTGGAATTTAGCCATTGGTTTGTTGCCTATATTAAAGCATTTAGCATTGAATGGAAGCAATTAGGCTCCTGAGAGTGTTTTAACTTAAAAAACTTGAACTCCTAGTTAAGGTTTTTGTCAGTTAGTATAAAGAAAAGTCATAGGACCTTGGATGAAAATTAGGGAGGTTGGTTTTGTTAATGGAGTAGTAAAACAATAAATCTCTCGATGTGAAGGTGCTAGATTAAAATGAGTGTAGACGGAGCAATAAGGATATTTTAGCATTGGCTATCCTCATGAGACATTAACAAAGTCAGGCTGTATGAACACCACCTTCTTTAAGACACTTGTGAGATCAAGCACCGATAATGCTACATTAAGTGGCCCTAATGCTGCAACTAATGCGGAACTGATATGAATGTGATGTTAGCCAGCAGAGGTAGGTATCCCAGGTATGTGCTGTGGGATACCTGCTTGGGGTATGTTGAGATGAATATGTACGTTTGGATTGCTGTAGGGGATCGAAGGGCGTGTCTGAGGGTTTTGTTTCCCAGGGTGAGGTCTCCGACACCTGTGGTGCATCTTCCTTCTGCCAAGCCAGAGAGATTGGGAACACGATGAGAAACGGCTGGAGGTTTTACTTTGTTAGAACGCGTCCTTCATGTGAGCAACAGGCTATAGAGTTTGTGTCTTGTTGGTTTCTCCTCTGTAAATGTTCAGTGTTACCTACAACAACTGAAATTAGTTCTCCTGTGGCCTTAGGAAAACACTCATACACATCTTAATCTCTGTTTCATTTAGATAACCAGACAAGGCATGTGTGCTCTCATTCTCTCTAATGCTCAGGCTTCCCTGCAGTGGTTCTTTTCTACATCTTCTCCCATGTTTCATCCCCATTAAAAGAAAAGAAAACAAAACAAAACAAAACTCAGAAGCATAGGCAGGACTTCTGCATCAGCCATGTCTCTGCTTTCTATTTAAGTACCCCAAAATTATACTGCTCCTATTGCAGTAGGAGTTCTGGTTGTGGTGGTTGCATGCTCTGAACTTTTCCATCTTCCTGCTCGCTACGTGAAGTCCACAATCCGCTCCTTTCTCCTTGCATTTGACTTGCTAAGATGTTTGGTTTGAATGGGCTGAGTTTACCAAAGGAGCAAACCACCGAGCAGGACTGTGATGCCCTTATCTCCTTACCCATCTTTCTGCCATGTGCCAGCATTATCAGGGGTGAGAAGGATTCAGGAGCATCCACGTTCCAGGGGAAGCCCGTGGGGAGCGCTTCTGTGTGTCAACTATTTCTGAGGCCTACCTGTAGCTAGCTCCTGTAGGAAATACTTTATCATGTTGTATCACAGCGTCCTCAGTCAAAACATTCACAAGAACAATGTTGGGATCATGCAGTGACCTTCACTTACCAAACCCTGGATCATTTTTGTATACCAAGCCTCATTGCCACAAAAACGGGGCAATTCATTATTTATATTCTTGCCTGTTAGCTCTGTGTTGGTTGAAGCTCAGATTCTCTTCCACTCTTTTGCACGGTGCCAGGTTAACAGGTCTGAGTTATCCAATGATCTCATTTGCCTGTTTTAGAAATTCTGGCAAAACATTAGCATTTCTCTGATCTTCTTGCAAATAAAGATTAGTAAGGCAGGACACCTCTGCCAGCTCTCTAAGGACTCTTCTGGGCTTGTGAGTTTACACTTGTATGTGCTCTAATATCTTTCCAAAATTCCAGTGGTCTATACCGTATCTCATCTGATAGGAGTATATCCCCCTCCTGCTCTCCAAATGGAATTAGTTACCCAGCACAACAACTTTTACATATCACTGTTAGTTTTATCATCTCCATGGTGTTAGGAGGAAACTGTATCAGTGCTGTCACTTCTTTTGTTCTCCATCTACCTGCAAGTCTCTCCTGTTGTCCTCACCCCTGCCCAACATGAATTTTTTCCTTGTTCTTTTTTAGCTTTCCTAATCAATATCTTAAGTTTCCATTTTATTGACTGATTTTTAGTGTACTCCCTCCCCTCCAGTTGTGATATGTAGCTCTTTGCTTTCCAATTCGCCACTGAATCAGAATGGGCTTGTAGCCAAACCTGTTTCCTCTCTGTTTGCACTGTGACCTGCCAGCTATCAAAAACTCTTTCTGAAAAGCTCACAATATTTTCTCATTTTTATTTCCTAAATTATTCCTCCCAACCAGCATCTCTCCTACTTTCTCTTAGCTTTGGTAAAATTAACCCTATGGAACATCACACCTAAGTGAGCCAGAACTGCCCTTTTTCACCCAGAACAGGCAGAATTGGGTCACACTCACTGGTCCCCAGGCAACCACTGCCTTCCAGCTCAGCAATTAATTCATCTGTATCTGTCATAACGAGGTCCAGAGTCACGTTATTTTGCGTCCTGCATGGTTCCTTTCATGTCAGATTATTACCTACACTTTCAGCAACCTCCACTCTTTGTTTTTTTACTAGTGGACATGTCAGACCTTTAAGATGGTCTTCACCCAGGAGTAATTTCTCTGAACAACCCAGTGTGTTTATCATGGTTCCCCCAATGGCAGGCCAAGGAGTAATGAACGGCTCCTGCTCTCTGGTTCAGCTGCCTGGTGCAGAGCCTGGCAGGCAGGACTGCTCTCGGGTGTTGGCGTTAGCACGTCGCTCCATGTGCGGTCCAGATCTCGCACTTTGCATTTATCAATAATTCTAAACCAAGGAAACAACCCGTTCATAAAGTGCTCCCTCCCACGCAGCTCTCACACAGACTGTCCTTCTTAAACAGGCTACAGCCGTGGAGTGCATCGTTCCCCTCATATGAACCATACCAGTGTCTTTCATTCCTACCAATGGCATCAAGTTTTTCCTCATCAGGGAGGGCTTCCCATTCCTTTGGCTTGGTAAGCACACATCTAACCCCGATGGCATTAGATGCAACCAAGATCTCTTCCAGCCGTGTACTCTGCCACATGGGCTCATTTTGTTCATAACACATTGTGTTTCAACTGCTTTTATCTCCTCAACATCTTTGCCTTGCACTGTCAGCTCTGTTCTTCCCCAGACTGTCTCCAGCTCATCTCAAAGCCACGGCAGTCGCCAGCAGAGCCCCAGTTTACGTGTAGCTCTGCCTCCTGCACAGACCAGGGCTTCATCTTACAAAACTATCAAAGGTGGTCACTTCTGCCACCTTCTTCCTTTTCTTTGAGGGATGGAAGAGTCTCTACAATTACCCCTTGGACTTTCTTCCATAGAATGGGTGCTATACTGGTGTGTGTTAATGCCAACAAAGACTCGTCAGATGACTTCAAAATCCCACCCAGCCTCACCGCTACAGCTCCCATCCTTTCTTTCAGGAGAAAGCACAGCATGACCTGTAGCTCCTGGGCTATTTAAACATCTCCATTCACTTTTCGCCTCTCTGCCCCAATCTTTGATTCTGCTTCTCCAGTTTATAATCCTTCTCCTCCAAATGCCTGTGGCACCACTTGACTGGGTGTCCAGAGGGTCTCTGTGGTGACTGCAGACTGCCCCCAGAGCTGTGTCTGCTGGGCTGGGGCACCACTGGGGCCTCCCGGTCCGGAGCATCTCCCTCTTTCCCTGGGCTGTTTGGGGGATCCTCAAATTCATGAGCTCCCCAGGGTGTCTCAGCACTGGACTAGACTCCATGGGCGCCTTGTGGCATAGCAAGCGTGGAGTGTGTGTGTGGTATTTAACAGCTACCTGGCTGGACTGTGGGGGGAGAAATGGGGCAAGAAAAAGGGCAGGGGGTCATTTCCAGAACAAATGCCTCAATCCCAGGTTGGCAAAGAGCATGTGGGAACCTCCCAGCCCTGCAGCCAGGAGGCCACGGTGATGGACTCTCTCCTGCTGCCACAGGCAGTCAGCTGAGGGGGAAGAAACAAGGGAGAGGAAAAGCCCCAAGCATCTCCTGGCAGCCTGGGGAGACCAGGAGAGTGCAGAGGAGAGCAGAGCTGTGTCCTCTGCTCTGCCCGCAGGCGCAGGCAGCCGGGAGGCCATTGTGATTCAGATCACAGCCTGGCAGGGCTCGGTGTGCCTTGGCTTGCTGGGAGAGGCCGGTGGCCCGGGGCCGTGGGCTGTCTTTTGCAAACAGGAGACGGCAGCCTGGGGCACCGGAGCCCGCACATGGGCAGTCTGCTTGGCCTTCTGTGGGCTCCTTCCTCTTCAGAGCCAAACAGCCCCTGGGAAGGACGTCTCTCACCTCTCCCCGGTGTGTCCCTGTGGGCCGTTGGAAAGTTCCCTGCCCTGCAAAATTTTCTACTAATAGTCCTGCAAAGGAAACAGCAACAAAGCTTTTCTGTGTCCCAGCCTCGGGAGGGGGACAGGAGGACAGAGAGGATCTCAGAGCAGAGAGGACTCTTCCTCGGAGGGGACACACAGCCCATCTTCAAGTCTGCCTGCTCCCTTGCCCTGACACCAGCCGTTGTCCTCCCGAGCACTGCCTTCTGCAAAGTGGCTTTTCATGTGGTGTCCTCTGTCCCCCCAGCCCTGACCCCAGGGGACCTTTCTCACTCCTGAGCCATGCTGGTAACTCCTGGTCTCCGGGCTGACGGCCAAAGGCTTGCTGGGGCACCTGGGCACCACGGGCTGGCAGGGAAGGGTGGCTCAGCACGAAGCTTTCTCTCTCCCTGCCCTGTGCACTTCATTGTGGGCAAAGGTGAGAACCACAACGCACAGCCAGCAAAGTTGGAAACAACTGCATCCATGCAAGCAGGCAGCCAGGTACAGCTAGCCCCGCCTCACCTCCCCATCAGCCGTGTGCAGGCACCAGGCTGCAGCGTTAAAGGAAAGATCAAGCTGCTGGTAATCAGCTCAGGGCTCAGGCCATCAGGATCAGGCCAGACTCCAAGGGAATGGTGCTGGTTCCTCATTCGCTTGTTTTGGTTGCTTCCCCAACTTTTTGTTCCCTTAGGCAGTGGGGACCAACCGTATCACGTAGCACCAGCAGCATCTACGATGGGCTGCCGGAGGGTACCATGCCAGGATGCCGATCCATCTCACTACACTCTGGAGCTAATTCTTAATCTGGCGATGAGCATCGGGGATTTCCCAGCGCTGACACACTCTGCAATTGCAAGAGCATCTGAATTACAGCACCAATCCTCCCTCCACATGAACGCAGGCCTCTGTCCCTGCAGCGGAAGGAGTCAGTTTATAGTCTAGATCCTATGACACCAGCTTCCCCTAAAGACACCTCCTTTGTGTATCCCGGCTTCCCAGACAGGGTCAGCTGCAGGCAGTTATTTTTATGGTGTATTTCTTGGTCCTTTGCTCATGCAATGAAAATGAGTGACCCAGAAGCCAGATGGGATAGGTATTCCTAGGTAGAAGCGACTGGCCTCTTTTAGGGGCAAAAAAAGTGTCCAGAAAGTCATGTTAGTTTTTAAAGTGGAAGGAGGCTTGGCAGAACATAGTGTAGCATGAAATCCAGACTATGCGAAAAGGGAAGAGAGGTAGAGTGGGGCAGTCCAGAGGTCTGTCTCCACTGCTGCCCCATGGTAGCCAGCCTGGATGGCTCCCAGATACTCAGGGAGCAGTGCAGGAGCAGGAACCACAGGCTGGGATTGACCAGGTGGTCCTCTAGCCTCTGGCCATCAGCAGCACAGGGATGTCGGAGCTTTTGTATCTAACAGACCCATGGATTTTTCTTCCATGACTGTGTCTGCTTGTTATTGGCCATGTGCAAACCTCCAAGCACCCAGGGTGTCCTGCAGTCGGGAGTCCTGCAGGGAGTCCTTGCGTGACCTACATCACCCATTTTGCATCTCCACCTTCAGTCTCCATTTGCTGCTCCAATTGCATTTCTGTTGGAGGTGGCAGGAACAGCCATCCCTCCTCACCTTTTCTTTGCCACTTGGGATATTCTAACCTTCTATCATCTCCCTTTGGTGTCTCTTCATCCATGTGGGCATCGCAGCTGTTCCCTGCACAGAACATCCTTGAAACACCACTCCAAGCCTCATTCAGCTCTAGGGAATCCTTAGGAAATGGGAGGACTGGAGCGACAGGGGCAGGACCTGCCATGGGCAGGGATGCAGGCTGCAAAGCACCTTGCCCTTCATGGGGCAGGGATGCAGGGATGTAGGGATTCAGGCTGCAAAATACCTCACCCCCCACAGGGGATGGATGCAGAGTTGCATGGATGCAGCCTTTCCCTCCATGGGGCAGGGATGCAGGGATGCAGGCTGCAAACAACCTTGCCCTCC
>VZTL01067060.1:57726-75606 GCA_013400535.1 Scopus umbretta | reverse complement strand
CACCCCCGGTCCCCCATTCCCAACCAAGGATGCTGTGATAAGCCCCCCCCACGAGTGTTCTCCTCCACGCGGAGTGCAGCACCCTGCCGTGGAGCAGGCCCTTTCTCCCCAGGGGAAGGAGGAGAAACATGTTTGTGCTCCCCAGCTTTTCCTCAAAGGCTTTTTTCAAGCCGTGGCTGCCAGTGAGAGGTGCTTTGCGGCGTGTCTGGGCTAGTGAGTTTGGCTGCCGAGGACTTTTTCAAGTGCTTTTTGTCTCGTGTGGCTCCTTCTCTCGTACCCCGCCACCTCCCAACCCTCCCCGCACACCCCATCTCACTCAGGTTCCCCCTCAGAGGGATCCATGCATCCTTCCGAGCATCCCCAAGCCGCTTTATGCACCCTGGTTTAGCAAACCGGCTCCAGCAAAGCTGGCAGTGGTAAGCTGAGACATCACAGCGTCCAGCTGGCTCCTCTTCTCCACTGCCAGCGGGCCCTGCGTGTCCCTTGCGTGTCCCTGGTCCCTTTTTTGAACCTGAACGTGGCCATGGATTTGTACTCAGGCCGCGAGCTGTAAACTCAGGCTTGGAGAAACATCCCCTGCGGCTGCCTCCGCTTCCCCAGGGGAACGTCTGGCAGAGCCCGACACCAGCCACGGGCTGATTTATGCCGCCGCCTGAAATAAAGCGTTGCCCGTCCTGCTCTTCGTGCTGGGTGAGCCAAGCCCGTTCAAAAACCAGTTTCAGGAGAAAACTTCTGTGATCCCTTGGTGTGAACCAGGCCTAGGCAGACAGGTACGGGGGCAAGCTGCACTCCCCCAGGCAGGGCATGGGAGGGGTGTTCACAGCAGGGGCACAGCAGGGATGCAGGCAGCTGTGGGGGCAGATGCCCTGATTCTGCAAGGGACCGCGGCCAAGGGCTCCCCATGGCTGGCTTAGAAGAAAAGCAGTGAAGGGACTTTTGCTAAGTCCTTAAGTCCCCTCCATCCAGACCGATCTGGATGTCACCGCTGTGGGAGCGCAGCATCCTACAGCACCCAGTGGGAAGCGTCGCAGGGCACGGGGCAGCACCTACCCCACTCATGCCACACACTGGGTGCTGGGGGCAGGGACCCGGATGGTCCCAAATTGCAGCCAGGACCTGTGTGACTGCCGCTTCACGCTCACATCCTCAAAGTGATGTCTGCTGCCCCCCCAGCAATGTCCTGCTCTCTTCTCCCCCACCCTGGCTCCAAAACTGCCCTTTGGGGAAGGAGGCGGTGGTCTTTGTATGCCTTTAAGACACGGCGATGCTTTGCCAAAGCCAGCTGCTCCCCAGCCACACACGCTCTCCTACAATGCCCTTTTCATGCGCAGCAGCCGTCTGAGCAGTGAAATGCCCCTTCAGAGCAGCGCCGTGCCCGTGCCAGCTGTGACTCTCGCAATGCGGGTGCTCTCTCAGCATGGCACAGCGTCCTTGCCAGCTCCGGCGTGAGCCATGCCAGTGAATACCCCCGGACCACGGGAGCCGGCTCTCGCTCGGTGCAAACACAGCATCGGCAAAGGTCGTTGGGCATCGCAGCTGCCTGGTCCTCCCGGCATCCCCAGGGACGCGGGTGCTGGTCTGTTTTCCCCTGACTAAATGCCTGTCTCTACTCCAGGTCACCCAGCAGCACTGCAGTCATAAATCCCGGCCACCTGCCCTCGAGGGCCGGCCCAAATGCTGCTGCTTCGTTAGGTTTAGCTAATAAAGCAACAACAACAGCAAAAAAAAGAGCTAATCCCCCAGCGCTGGCACTGGGCACCGAGGTACCATATTGCACCGGGGAGGAGCCACGAGGCAGCCAGGCCGGGCAGGCTGCGAGCGGGGCGGAAGGGAGCCCGCGGCCATATGGAGCCAACCTCGGCTCTGCTGGAAATTACAGCAGTGATGTTTCCAGGGAGGAAGCCGGTGTCCCAGGACTGGCAGGTGTGTTTGCAGCCTCCAGAGAGGCAGTGCATCCCCGGGTGTGGGGAAGGGAGGAAATGGGTTCAGGAAGAGAAGCAGCATCATGGAAGGTGCTCGTGGGGTTGGAGGGGTGGGTGTGAGCACACACCCCCCCCCAGCCCTGTGGGGCTGCTGCCATGGGCAGAGTGGTATAAAATGCAGAGCCAGGCATCTCTAAGGGTCCCCCTCAAAACACAGAGTGTGGCTGTCCTTCATGCTTCTCTCAGCCCAGTTTTGCCCCTATTAGGACCCCCCTCAACCCCAACGCCAGAGCACTTCCAACCTGACACGCCCCAGCCCAGCGTCTCTTCCCAGCCCTGGTCCCTCTGCAGTGTGGTGGCATCATGCCAAGTGAGGGGCTGTCCCATGGGTCACCTGGCTGCCTCCTGTCCCAAGGGATGCCTGCAGCAGTGGGGAGCAGGTCCCTTGGGTGATGAAGTTGGTGTGAATGTTGCACCCCACTGGAAGGGGACCTGGCTCTTGGAGAAACCCCGGCTGCCCAGAGATGGGGCTCTCCATGTGCTTTTGTTGCTTGGACATTTTGGGAGGAAGGTCCCTTTCTTAGTATCCCCCCAAAGTCTCCCAGATGTGATTAGCCCTGGGGACTGCACCCACCTCAGGCTGTGACTCCTATGCCAAATCACGCCTGATGTGAAGCCATGCAGGTGTCCTCATCATATGCCCCTGCCTTCCTCTCTGTCACCCTTCCCTTCTCGCAGGAAAGTCCAACGTGGCTCACATCCCTTGCTGCTGACCGTTGTGCTCATGTCCAGGCTCGGAAGCAGAGCATCCTTAACTTGCTGGTCAGGGTCGAGCATCACTTTCAAATGAGCCACATGTGCTTGCGACAAGGACTGGGGTGTCCCAGCAAGAAGCTGCTCTGCCTGTAGAGAAAGCAACATTGGATAGAAACACTCCCTAGTGCGATGCACCATCAGGTGCTGGGACTCACCAGTCAGTCTTAGGCACCACAAGCATCAGTGGATTTGGGCATGAAAAGCCAAAAGGAAGGTAGTAGATCATGACTGCCTACCAGGGTGTTTGATGAGCTGGAGCCCATTTGGCTGCAATCCTTTGTAGTACTGAGGCTGTCTCCCCCTCCTCGCTGTGGACAGATCTGGCCACCACGCTCCATCCCTGGCTCACTGCAGGCAGCGGGCCTGAGGAGGTGTTGCAGAAGAGTCAGATATTCAGCATCTTGGCTTCTCCCCCAGAATGCCGCCAGCCTCAGATGGGGGCTCTTCAGCTCTCGCAGGCGTATTTCCCAAGGAGAAGTGCATGCTCACCACTTTCTCCTGAGCTGCAGCCCAGCTTGGTCATGAATAATGTATCGGATGCCTCCGATCGATGTGCCTTACCCGGATGGATTGACTTCCTCTCCGCCAGCGCCTTTCTCATTCTGCATGAATGGACTCGCCGGCGCTTGTCACTTGTTTGCTGGTGGCATCATGCAAGGACGGTTGGGACTCACACCCCGTGGATGAGTGGAGTCAGAGGCGCCAGCAGCCATGGCCAAGCAGGGGACCGGCTGCATGGATCATTTCACATCCTGTTTCCAGTGAGAAATTTGGCAGATCCAGGATCTTCCACCCCACCAGGGGTTTCCCTGTGAGGCAGAGCTCAGCAGCAGCAATAGGTAACTCTCCCCTCCACAGCAGCAGGGACGGCACACAGCATATCCAGTGGCCTCAGCCAGAGGAGAATACGGACCTGGAGTTGCAGGACCAGCTCCATCAGGAGACAGAGAAGGCAGGATCAGCCTCTGACGAGCTGCATGTGCGTCGTGGATGGGAGAGCAGACTCTTGCCACCACCAGGCCATTTGCTATGGGGACAAATGGGTGATTTTTATTGCACACCCCCCTGGATGCTGTGTCACCAGGCAGAGCTCCCCAGGTGAGGGGGAACGGGGCACAGCCCTTCTGAAAAGCCCTCTGAGAGGACACTGCTGAAGCCTAATGGGATTTGAAGCTAAGGGAGCTGAGCCAGGAGCAGGAGCAAGCGCTGAGACAACCTTGAGTGAAGGGGGATCAGCCCAGGCAGATGCAGATAAGGAATGGCCTCTCCTAGGGGTGCGTGTCTGAGCGCATGCACAGCCACTTGCCTGGGGTTTGCAAATCCAGACGGATTTATCCTGCCTCTAGGACTTTGGCCAAATAATGTCTTGGCAGGAATTTTTTGGCCGGACACAGAGACAGCTCTGGCCTTGGCAAGGCCAATGCTGAACCTTTGAGAGAGGCCAGGACCAAGAAAGTGTCCGATTGTCTTAGACTTCCAGTAGGATACAGGTACCAGGGCTCCAGTCATCCCTGTTAACTGCGCAAGCATCCTCCTCCTCTGCAGCAGCCAGTTCGTGGGGCTCCTGCAGCACTTCTCGGGTAGCTCCCAGCCAGTGAGGAGAGCAGAGGGATGCTCCCAAGCATTGGACTGCTGCGCTTCAGCTGGTTCCCACTGCATTTCCAGGTCGCTTTGGGTCAGGGTCACCTCTATCACCCACCCAGTCACCACCTTCACCAGCTGAATCGCAGCCTCCAGCCTCACCTGGATGCAGTCAGACCCTCGTCCCCCACTGTCTTCTCCAGGAGCTCAGTATCTGGCTCAGCATCTCCAGTTCTCTGTTCCTAAAATGTTTTGGGATCATACCATTACCAGCAGGGCCAAGACCTGATCTCTTGGCGACACTGGAGATTAGCTCCAAGGCCTTGAGTTGGCAACAGAAAGAGAGGCAGAGGTTGCCTGGGCCTGTTTCCAACTGGGCCAGGCAACCAGTCAGCAGTGGAGGTAATCCCTCCCCAGGGATGCCATTGACCCTGCGGCTATGGGGAAGGTGATCACTGACGATCACAAAACAGTTATGAATGGACAAGCCTCGCAACATCCGAGGATGAGAGCCCAGTGGTCTCCAGAGAGCACACCCACATAAGCTGGCCATGCTGGCAGGCAGGGACCACAGAGCAAAGCTCAGGCAGCCGCGCTGGCCTGTCACTCCTGAGCGCTTCCCGGGGTATCAATGTCTCATGAGGACGTCCCTTCATCCAGATGATGTTGTCTGATGGTGGTCCCATAGTTGCACTGATTCAGAGCCAGGAGCAAACCCCATGGGCTCACCCCTTCCCAGAGAGTTAACCTGCCTCGTCCCACTGTGCCTGCACAATTTAACCCACCGCCTGCTTTTCGCAGCTGATGCTGCTTTGCTCCACCTTTCCGAGAGCTTTGGCTCCCTCCCTCTCCTCCTCCTGTCTCAGGGGAAAGTGGTTCCCAAGGTGCTCAGAGCAGTGAGGCCAGAAAATCAGGGCAATTCTCCAGCTCACCTAATTGTTGGTTACTATCCCTCTCCCTCCGTGTCTAATTAAATAGAGCAGGAGGAAAGCCCAGGAGAAGCTGCTGAAGGCACAGGAACATGTGTGCACGTTACAGAGAAGCTGGTGAGGGGCCTCACCCAGACAGGCTGCTTCAAAAACAAGAGGCAAGCGATGCCAGGGAAGAAGCAGCCGCAGAGACCAGACCTAGTGTTGAGACCTGGATGCGCACATATGACGCACCACGCGCTTCACACACGCTTGCTCCTAAGTGATCTGCAAGACAACTATTAGGTTAACTAGAGCAGAGAAAAGAGCTCATCCTGGAGGCGATGAGGTAGGGATGAGCATGTCCAGAGCTGGTGGTCAGGCTCCCTCTCAGGCTCCCAGCTCCTATTCGGAGCATCACCTTTTTTGTCTCCCACCCCAAACTTCAAGCCAATCCTTTTCTATTGAATTTTCATCATGGCTGGCTTGAACCCTGTCCCAGGAGTGCATGGAACGTGAAAGACAATCTCCAAACTGATTTCCTGGCTGCCTCAGCCTTGTAATCCCTCAGAACCATGGGTGGAATTGGGCACTGGCCGAGGGTCCAGCTGACAAGCCCGGAACAGACCTGACTCCTTCTCCCATTGCTTTGAGAGGATTTCAAAAGACCCATTTCAGCTCTCAATGCTCAACTCAAATTTGCTGGAAGCCAGAGCTGCCCAGCTCGGACGCCCAGCTGCGGCGTGTTGAAGGGGAGGAATCCCTCTCTACCAGTGCAATAACTGCAAAGCTGCGGTCCTTGGGAAGACATCACTGCAGGCAGAGGAAGAGCTGAACTAGTATTACATGGGAGTCTGTCCCAAACACGATGCCAGCCCCAGCTCCTCACTGGGTCACTGCGTTCCCATGGCCAAACCAGCTCTGCTTTAGTTCCTGCTCTTGACTGGCTGAGGACAAGTGGCCAGACTGCCGAATTCATCCACGGTGTCCCAATGGAAGTGGTGCATGTGTGTGCATGTCACTGCATGCAGGCAGAGCCTCACATGATGCACACCCAAGCCACACCAGAGCAGCAAAAGCAGGAGGCTGAGTGCAGGCAGCACGCGGTGCTGGGATGCTGGAGTCCTGCCTGCGCCCATGCCTGCCTGCTCACCAGCAAGCACAGGACTGGCTGCCTTGTGCTTTTCTGCAGCCTTTGGCTCTCCTCCTGCCTCCCGCCAGTGACATCACGTGCATTTTTCCCGATGACAAATAGTCCCTTGACGTCACCAAGGGTCGCGATGCTGTTACACTTCTTGCTGAAAGAAGCAATAAGGTCCTGGGCGGAGTCAGGCCTTTCTGGCTCTGCATCTCCTTCCCACAGCCAGCCTGGCCCCACAGGGATGTTCCGATGGGCGGCGAAGCAAACTTGCCAGGACCCCATTTAATAAAAAAGGGGGCTTCGCACGAAAGCTGGAACAAATGCTAGTGGGAGCATTTGCTTTGCCAGGATGCTCGAGCCAGCTCCAGCCAAACTTTCCCTGCTCAGTATTTGTGTTTGTTTTCTCCCCGTTGCCTGGGCTATTGTGGGAGATTTATCTTCAGGAGACAAAAGGCAGCTGGGTTTGGTGGCATCCCTCTCCTTCAGGCTCCAGCCCATTTTGGGCCATGCACGGATGAGAGTGAACTGAATGTGCATGGCCTGGGCTCGGCAGTGACTTCCATCAGCCTCGGGAGGTTTAAGCAGTGAGGTGAGCCCTGGGGATGGATGGGGCATCCCAAAGCACCATGCCACCCTTCCCCACCTGCATCCCCACCCAAGCAGAACCCAGGACCCTTCAAACCCCCGGTACCCACCTTGCTTTGCCCCACTTGTGCCAGTGCCAGCAGCCCGGAGACCTGCCATAGCCACCAAGGACGTTTTCAGATGCACTTCTGAGCAGGTCTGGTTTCACACACAGGCGCTGCAACAGGGCTCTGTGGTTTTATATACAGGGCAGTCTCGTTAAAGTGTGGGTTTTAATGAGTCCTGAGGCTGATGCTGTGTCATCATTAGCGCCATGTGTTGGGGAGCCCCGAGCACTGCTAACCCAGACAGTTCAGCTCCGGGGTTAATTCCTATCCCCGAGAAGCCAGACTGGTCAAAATCCCTCTATGGCTTTACCTACCTGCAAAGTAGCAGCAGAAACCCAGAGCCGGGTCAGGTTCCCTATAGGAAAAGAAAAAAAGAAATCAAACAAACAGAGCCTGGCTACAGCCTGTGTATGATATGGCCTTATTCTTTTTCCGTATACCCACTGGTCTTCCAGGTGGACTTGCCACGGATGCGTCTGCCCCTCTGTCAGTAGCCTCAGGAGCCGGCTTGCCCTTAGTGCAGGTCCCTTGCAGCATGAGGACCAGTACAGGGGCTGGAGGGCGAGAGCAGCGGGGAGGGCTCCTGGGTCACTTTGAATCAAAATATGCTTTTTTTTCGTAGGTGAGCAGGCTTGACATGGGTTGTTGGTGCCAGCCTGGCTTCTGTGCCTCAGTTTCCCCCCTGGAGGACACCAACTGCTCAGGCAGAGCTACCTATGAGTCGACAGAAGTTGCACAGACAGGGCAAAAGGCTGCAGCATCAGACTCTATCTCCGTTGGCATTGCCAGGGGGAATTCTTCATGAAGACATGCGATGATGGCCGCACAGCATGGCATTGAGAGGGGTTAATTTGACTGCCAAATTAACAACAAGGGGAGTCATTACTGAACGGCTGGTGGTTATCTGTCCCGGCTGGCGGGTTGCTGCCCAGGGCCCAGGGAGGTGAGCAGCTGGGCAAAGAGGATGGGTCAGGGGCCCTGGCAATGTGTTTGCCCTGTGCCCTGCAAACAAAGCCTGGTGCAAGTGCTGCCATTGCAGAAATTCAAAGCAAAAGAGGGGCTTGGGATTGGTGTTCCCAGAGGCACCTACCCTCCTGCCTGCGGCGGGACCTCTCCCTTCCCCAGTGAGCCCTCCCTTTCCTGTGGCCATCCCCATAGCATCCATCCTGCCCCAGCAAGGCCTGGGTGCTGCTCTGCCCCACACGCACCTGCATGTGTACACACACATGTGCACACGCTTCCCGGCCGTGCATGGACGCTGCTCAGTGCTTCCCCCATAGCTTTGCCCCTGCCGGAAGGCACCCAGAGGTGATGGCTTCACATGCAAACCCCAGAAATTATTGGAAGAAAACAGGTCATGAACACCTCAGACTCAAACCTGGGATGTTTTTTAAAACACCCAGGCTGAAGCATGATAGGGACGGAAACTTTTCACATCAGGGGGGGATTTTGCAAGGTTTTGGACACCAGAAAAAAAAAAAAATTGCTTTTCCATCCCTTCTCTTCCTCTCTGCACAGTCACAGCTCAAGGCCCAGGCCACAGGAGGGGCATTGGGGTGAAAATGGCCCCAGGCCTGCAGCTGGGAAGAACACCCCAAAACTCTTTGGTGCATCCCTGGAGAGCTGAGGCTGGCGGCCAGCACTGCTGGGGACTGGATGTGCACTGGCCCCCAAGGCTGGGCTGTTGCGGCTGGTTAAAGTGGGGAACGCAGCGTGGGAGTTCTGCAAGGAGCACAGCTCTGCTCTGGGGGGCTCCAGGCTGAGGACAGGGATGGCAACAGCAGCCTGGGGCTGTCCTGGGCTCTCTCCGAGCAAAATTTTCCCTCAGTTTCCCTCTCTGTAGCTGGGTCAAACACATGCCCAGGGCCTGTGAAGCCAAAACAACCCTTGGCCAAACACACGGCTACTGAAAAGACGTGATACACCCGTACAGGTGTCCCCGACTGTACCTGGTGCAGCCCATGCTGTGCCTCTGCAGCAGGCAGGGCTGTCCCACCCCCCCAAACACTAAATGTGCTCCGTCTGGGCCACCGAGCCCCAAAACGTCCCCCTCCCGCCTGGTGCCCTTCCCAGCAGCTCTGTCGGGGTAGAGGCACCTTCCCACGGGTGGGACGGGGTGAAGAGGATTGCTCTGCTCGCCCGTCACCCCATGGGGTGCACCCAGCGGCGGCTCAGCTCCGCCGGGACGGTGCCGGTGTCGGCGAGGGCAGGTTCCCCGCCGGCCCCGGGCTCCGGCAGCTCGCAGGGCTCCTGCCAGCCTGCAGCCCCGAGGAGCCGGCAGGAGGGGGACAAGGATGGGGACCGGGATGGGGGCCAGCATCCTGGGCAAAAGGGCTGGATTATTCGGTACAAGCATACCCCCTGCCGACGAGCTGGAAAAACACAGCTGCCTGGANCCGGACCCCAGCTTCCCCCCTCGGCAGGTATTACTCCCCCCCCATTCCCCTGCATCCAAATAAATATGGGGCAGCCCGGCTTGCCCCACTCACCGTTTTGCCGGGTCTGGGGTGTTTTGGGTTTTTTGTTGGTGTTTGTTTTTTGTTTTATTCCCCCCCCCCCTTTTTTTTTTTTTTTTTTTTGTTTTNCCCTTTTTTTTAAACTGTCTTGTTTCCTTCCTCCTTTGCACCTGCTGGTTTGTTATGGTGGGGTCTACCGGGTGGGGCTGGGGATGTTGTGCTGGTGGCGTGGGGGGCTGAGCAGTCTGGGGTGATGGGGGCTGCTGGTGGAGCTGGGGGTGCTGACTGCTGGTGGAGGTGTCGGTGCCTGTTGGTGACAGCTTGGTGTCACCGGCTGCTTGTGGGGATGGGGTGAGTGTAGAGCTGCTCCCTGGGGCCTGTTATTGTAGGGTTGCTTGAGGGGGTGGGATCAGCAGTGCCTGCCGCTGCTGCCCCAGGCTGGTACACGTACGGGTTCTCTTCCCAGTGCCCATGCCCAGATTCCCCCCAAACCCTTTGAAATTTGCTCCTGAACAGACCCGTAGCCCACCTCAGCCTCTTTCCAGGTACTGGCTTTGGGGGGGCTCAAGCCTGACCCAGGGCGTCCCTGCAGCTGCCTTGTCACCAGGTAGCCCCATGAGCGGTGGCCCCAGGCAGCGGCCGCAGCCTTGCTCTGTCCTCAGCCAGCCCTGCTGCAGTGGGACCTGCCTGCACCACCCTGACCCCCACCACAGCCCTGCCTGCCTCCCCCCCCATTTTGGCCCAAGCCCTGCTCCATCCCAGAGCTGTGCTGTGTCCTTGAAAGCAGAAAAGTTCTCCCTTGAGCTGAGCGGTGATGGTTTGAGCCAGCTGAGAGCACCATGGGCACTGGATCTGGCCTGTGTCACTCTTTCCTCCATGTCCCTGACCCCTGTGTTAGGAGAGGATATGCTGGTGGCTCTGGTTGGAGTTGGGAGATAAGAGAAGGGTTGGGTACATGGTGGCTAGCCACGTCAGCTGGGTTTGTTCTTTGCTCCTGAGGGAGCCCCAATCTTGGTGGGCACCCAGGAGTGCTGGGGAAGCGGCAGGTTTGACAGGGAAGCGTGAGAGGCTCCAACATTTGCACTATGGGAAGGCACCCAGCTAACTGCAGTGAACTTGGATGCCAGAGCGGTACTTCTGTGCCAAAGCCACCAGCCTTGCCTGAGCAGAGGATGGAGGAAACATTGGTCACAGCCACCCCACAGAGCCACCTCTCCCCACTCCTGTTGTTACAGGGATGCGACCACCCTGATTGCTGGCTGGAGTGTGGCTTAGCATCCATGCAGCTCAGTGCACCCCAGTGGGGCTTGCAGTCTCCCCTGCGGCATTTGGGATGGGGATGAGCCCTGGCTGGGGTAGGTGCTCGCAAGCCCCACGTGCAGGCAGCTGTTGGTGTGGCCGTTTGCAAGAGCGAGAGCTGGGGCTGACCGCAGGAGCCTGCGGTGGCCGTGGGGGGCCCGGTGGCCCCAGGGAGCCGCTTGGGGGGCTGTTACGCAAATCAGGAGGAGCCAGGAAACCAGTTGAAGGGCTGCGGAGGGCAGAGGAGTCGGTTTGAATTTCTCTTCTTGCCTCTGAGTCACTGGGGCCGACTTCCCTGGCTCCAAGGTACTGTGGCGGTGCCTGCTGAGAGCCTTGGCTGGGCTGCTTCCAGCACGGCATTGCTTTTACACATGGGCACCAGCTGGTCCTTGTCCCTGTGGCTGGGCACTGAGGGTCCCCCTGTTTCCAGGCTTGGTCCCTGTGTATGGCACAGCCCCATGGTCTCCACGCTGACTCTGCAGCTGTGCAACCACAGCCAAGACCTACAGCTGTTTTGGGAAGGGGCTGAGCGCCATGTGGGGTGGTGACAGGCTAGGGGCTGGTGGTAGGACTGAATGGGGGCAGTTTTGGGAATGGACCAGTTCTGGCTGTTCTCAGCTCAATCTTTTTTCCTAGGGTCCTTCCACACATGGCTCCATAACAGCCTCCAGGGGTAGTGGGACTGCTGCGGGGCCCTGATGAGGGGTATCCCCCTCTGGCACCTCTACTATGGGATGTGGATGGGCAGATAAGCTCTTTGGGAACAGAAAGGCTGGAAAAGCAGCAGTGGTGGCTGCAAGCATGAAATGTCCAAGGATTTGGCTCTGGTATGGTCTCCTGAAAGTCACCCTTGTTCCTTTCTTGTGGCACATCCCCAGGTACTGGGGGTTAGCAGTGGGTTTGGGAAGGCTGCAATCCCCTAGGAGGGCAGGGGCTGGTTCCCCTCTGCTCTGTCCCAGGACAGTCCTCTTGCTGTGATGAAGGACACAGTGCCCCCTTGGCAACAGCAGGGGATGATGTCCTTGCCTGCCCAGGCTTGCCAGAGAAACCCCAGAGCCCCACACATACCCAGGTACTATCACAGCAGTACTGCCATGCTCTGCCCTGCTGTTTGCACTCTGGTGGCCCAAGCGATGGGCACAGGCAGTGGCTGTCCCCTGGGAATCGGATGCTGGGGACCCTGTGATTTCACATGCAAATGGTGGCAGGGCTGGAGGCAGCTGACTCCTGTCAGATAAAAAAGGAGTTGCTTTGCCTGCCACAAAGGATGAAGAGTGTGTGTATGCATATATGTAAACAAGAGTGGCCAGTGGCAGAGCACACCCAGGCTTCTGCCACTTCCTCACACCGCAGGAGGGACATGGTGGCCCAGCTCCAAGGGACAGCAACTACCAAGCATGCCACCCCAGTGTGGCCAGCTCAGCAGCATCCCTCCTCCCTGCAGACCAAGCCACAGGTCATGGGATATCACCTGCCTTGCATGGAGGAGCAGAGCCCAGACCTTGGAGCAGCCCCTGGTATGTTAGAAGGGGACAAGCTCACTGGGAGCCTGGCTTGGGGAAGAAAATCAGTTCATGGCATCTGAAGGTCCCCAGTGCCTGCTGGAAGCACCTTGGCAGGCAGATTTCCTCTGGCACAAGCAAAACACCAGTGGGTAAATACCCTTGTGCCAGGGGAGATGGGCATCCATCCCAGCAGGATGAGGTGTGCACAGCCCCTGGGTTGTTCTCTGCAGCAGAAATGCCTTGTAATGATCCTGAAAGCACCTTTGGGTGACAGAGGCCAGGCACTGCGTAGCCTTGTGACACTGCCTCCAGACTGGCACTGTTGCTCCAGTGGGATGTGGTTACCATTTTTGCAGCCCAGATGTGGAATGTGCAGGATGAGCCCCCGTGCTGCTCTCTGAGCTCTGGCTCCTGCTGCAGCCGTTTGCTCCTGTGCCCTCCTTCCCACGCTGCGGGGAGGCAGAGCACAGCTCGAAATACCCCAGCTGGGTCCCCCCCTTCCTGTCTGTTTACTTCCTCCACTCCTGGCCTTGCTTTTCAGTGTGACTTCCTAAGAAAACAAAGGTTGCGCTGTCACACTTTGCCTATATATACACACAAACACACATGTGTACTTGCGGCTGGCGCCCTTCTAATAAACTTTGACCACATTTCCATCCCGGTGGACAGAGGGGCGGCAATCTGCAAACATGCTTAGGTCAACGGGGCTGGCAAAAATGAACAACTGGGGGAGGGAGAGAGAGGCTTTCCTTTCCTTTAGCACAGAGGCGGGCTGCTCTGCAATTCAACCCCTTATTAGACAGCAGAGAAGCCACACTTGGGGCACCCAGCATACTCTATCTACCAGAGGGGCTTTGATCTGGGTTCACACCTAACCCGTGCTGCTGTGGAAGCTCCCTGGGGATCGACGACATGACTGCCAGCCCACTCACCTGGGCTGAGCCCTGACAGACTCATTCTGCAGCTGGGGAGGATCTGAGGTGCTGGATACAAGTATAAAAAAGATGCTTTTTTTTCTCTGAGGAGCATCTGCTGATACCTAAAAATGCCAGTTTTCTTTTGTGTAGAATGGGAATGTGTCCTTCCTCATTCCCTTCCCACCACCTGTGCCTTCCCTGCATGCACCAAGAGCCTGTCCTCTCTTCACATCTCCTTGGCTGCGTTTTAAGCGCTGGCAGGGCAGGAGTGTCCAGGGGCTGTGCTTATGCCCAGCCTGATTGAGAAAATCCCCACATCAAATGGGTTGGGAATGGGTCAATGGGGCACAGGCTCCAGCTCCAAGCCTGGGGGCAATGCTGCAGCTCAGCTTCCAAACCCCCTGGCAGTCCCAGCTTGCACCCCCCACACCCCAGAGATACTACTGGGGGGAAGGCGGGCTCCATCAACCCCCAGGCAGCAAGCTGCCACTGAACATGCTTATCCTGCAGCTCCCTGCTCCATCTTCCCTCGGAAAAAGTCCCAAGTGCCCGAAACCCACTGCAAAATCCACCCATCGGTATTCAGGTTGAGAGCACAGGGATTGCGGTGACTTATTTGCTGTAGTTTTCCAGAAACTTCCACTCTGGACTTGGCATTACCGCAGTGTTTCCGTGCTGTCTCAGCAGCAGGGTGCCAGCGGGGACCGTGGCTTCAGCCTGCAGCGCGCTCAGCAAAGCTCGAGGCAGCGTCGGAGCTGCCTGCGGGCTGGTGACGAGCAGGTAACCTGCGATGCCTGGTGGGCCATGCTTCCTTCACCCCATTCAGTCTAAAAAATAGTTTCATTATTAAAATACACTTTGGGAAGAGCTTTAGGTTGAGCAGGTAAGGACAAACCCCTCTCAGGCTGCATTGCAATAGCGAGTCTGGAGGATCAAAGCACCCCTGCTGCTTGGTGGAGGTGTGACTCCTGGGCATGGCTCGGGACAAGTGTCCCTTTCTGTCCCCAGGCTGCAGCCGGTGCTCAGGGGGAGGCACTCGACGGGGGCCAAGCTCCCTTCCCGTCATGTGGCTCCTCCCGGGCTGTGCCCCCAGCACCTGGGCAAGCGAGGGCTGCTGGGCATGGGGAAATGGGGCAGCCATGTGCCAAGCCCTGGCCCCCAGCCCCCCCCAACCCCCCCACTCCATGCTGCAGGCAGCTGCCACATTGCCCAGTGTCTCCCCCCGCGGCATGGCTGCCATGCATGCTGCCCGCAGCTCGGCATGCAAGCACCCGCCACTCCGCAGCAGCCGCCCAGCATGAGCCAGCCGTCCCTCCGCCCTTCCCCACCACCGCACAGGCTCCAAATGGGGTTTCACTGCATCCTGTTTTGCAACGGCAGCAGGGATGTGCCCATCGCGGGGCTCCAGCAGGTCCTGTCCTGCCAACCCCAGCAGGACAGGGCTGAGCTGGTGTGGGAGGGGAGGCTGCAGCTCTGCTGGCTCCCAGCTTTGGCCCCTGACCGTTAACACTGCTTTTTTTTTTACACTCAGTATCACCAGGACGTGGTTTATTCCCAGGAAGGAAGGCGGGCAAAAGCGTGCTCTTAAAATGCTCCAGCAGCCTTTGCAGCGGGAAGCCTAAGAGCTTCTCCAAGCAGCTGCCTGAAATGAGGGTAGTGGGCTGCAGGGAAGTGGCCTTTGAGCACTGTGAGGCTGCCCCAGTGCCCCCCATTGCGTCCCTCCCTGCTCACCCCAGCCTGGGGGGTTCCCTGGGCTGAGTGGGGGGACGCTTGGCGGCTCCCCCGTTGGGTGGAGGCAGGAGGGGGCAGACTGAGTTATCTCCTCTGCCGGGGGGAGCTGAAGGCAGGCGCTGCTCTGGCACGCAGCCCAGCGGCAATTACTCCAGCGGCATCGTGCGGAGCGATGATGCCACGCTGCAGGAATGGCAGGGGTGGCTCACCTCTGCTCCCGGAGCTCGCGGGAGCCACCAGGCTGAGATGGGGCTCATCTGGCCATGCCCCACATCAGGTCCTCCTCCCAGACCTTGTAAGGGGTCCTGAATCTTCCCAGCTGTGACCCCCCCCAGCCTGGTGCGGCCCTGGATGTTTCCCCTCCCAGCTGCAAACAGGGAACTTTTGCCTTGCAGTAAGTGGGTATGTGAGTTGCACCCTATGGGGATGTTCCCAGGACCTGGTGTCCTGGTCCCCTGCATGCTTTGGGCCCACGAGCAGGATTCAGGCTCTCATTTTGAACGTGCGTGGCACGTTCCTGGTCTTTGTGGTCACAGAGGGAAGCTTGAAAATGGACCTGAAGGCGAAAAGAAAAGGAGCCCCTTGGGCTGGTGGTTACTTCAGGGGACTGAAGACAGCTGTGGTGAGGGGACCTGGCATGGTGCTTTCCAGCTTCTCCTCAATCAGAATTCACCTCTCTTTCCCCACCTATAACTTGTCTTTCTCTCTGAAAAATAACCCTGCCGCCATTGTCAGCCTTGGCCCCCCCATGCACCCAAGCGGCAGAACATGGTCCCTGCCCCACTGCAACAGCTGCTTCTTCCCACTGCCCTCCCTCTGTCCCTGCTCAGCACTGATGCCCTGGGCTCCCAGTCACACTGGCGGATACTGGGATTGCAGCTCTTGGCCAGCTTCCCTCCCTCGCAGCCCAGGGTGCTAGCTCAGGCTCCTAAGGCCAGGGGTGCTCCCACCGCATCTCCCTCCATCTACGGGCACCCACTCCCCATTTCTCTCTCCAGCCTTTGCTCTGGGTCAGGGTTTGCTGCTGCTCTGCCCCAGAGAAGCGACCCCAAGCCCCAGCACTTGTCTAGCACTCAGTGCTGCCCCCCCAAATCATATTTCTCTCCTTGCAGACCCCCATTAGCTCTGCTCCCCGCACCTGGCAGCCATCCCACAGGATCTCAGCAGGGCAACAGCCACCCACCACCCAGTCCATTCCTGCTGCAGCATGCAGGGAGCCCCCACCACCTCTGTGTGACCCCTTGTTTGAGGCCCGATGGTTATTAACGCGAGTGCAACAGGTGACTCCTCTCAGTGAACAGGCCAGCTAGTACTTGAGGTTTGGAGGGGATTGAGGGTAGGGAAGAGAGAGCAGCTCCTGGCCGGATCCAGACCCAGGGGAGAGATGCAGAGTGAGCTGAATGCCATGTTGCAGCAGATCCACAGGAGTGCAGCCGGCAGGGGGAAGGTGACCCTGGTCCCCAGGGCCATCGCTCAGCTGTGTGCTGGGGACTGTGGCTCTCCTCTCATCTGCTCCCAGCCGCTTCTGTAAGAGGCTGGCATGCAGTGTCCTCCCAGGCACATCGCGCCAGCACAGGGCACAGGCGGGCCAGCAGGTTCATTGCAATGCTGAACTCCTTCACAGGGAGGGGATGGAGAAGGGAACTGAATATTTAATGCCAGCAAAGTGCCTTGACACTGGTGGCTGGAAGGCACTAGGGAGGGGATGGGAGCCGTGACTGGAGTACTGCTCACCATGGGCAGCTCGCACAGGGCAGCTGGCAGCCGCCTGGGGCAGGGTGGCACCAGCACACCGGCCACGTCCTCTGCCCTGGATTTTTGGCCCTTCTGCTGATGAAGGCATGGGTTGCCAGCCCTGCTTGGCACCCAACAGGAGCACCATGGGGTAGAGGAAGTGGGACACAACAGGGGCTGGGGGCTCGTGCATGCAAAAGCAGGGGCTGCGGGGCAGAGGATGGCACCGGGCTCTAGCCCCAGCCCGTTTGCACGTGAGCTGTGCCCTGTGCCGCTGCTTGGCTTGATTTCTCCTTGGAGGGCCACGGGGGGGCAGGGGGGGGCAATACAAGCCGTATGTGGGGGGAGATGTTTTGGTCGCATCCAGCTTAAAGGTTGGCTGGTGCCAAAAGCCAGGGAGAGCTGGGAAAGGCTCGTGTGCAGTGCGAGGAGGAAGAGACGAGGCTGTCATTGCCAGGACAAGATAAACCTGAACGGCAGAACGGAATCAAAAGCAGATGGAAGATGAGCAAAGGAGCCGGGAACAGCGCCTGCAGCAGGGTTTCAGGGAGCAGGATGAGGCCCTTGCAGGCGGGTCCCCGGGCCGTGGCGGGGAGGACTGGGCAGGGGCTGGGAGCAGCGTCCCAGCCGCCTCCCCTCATTCCCCGGCCTCGCACGCCCTCCAGCGCCGCCCGCTCCCTCCTCTTCCTCTTCCCGGCAGCGTCTGGGAGCCGCCTCCAGCCCGGGCCTGCTGCCCGCCGTCCCTCCGCCGGCACCGGGGAGCTGGACGGGGCAGCGGAGACCCCAGGCTCCCCTCCCGGCTCCCTCCCGGGCCCCCGCCCCGTTCCTGACGCTGGTTTCTGTGGGATCAAGCAACGGGGGCGGGGGGCACAGCTGGCATCGGGCTGTCCGGGAGGGGACGGCAGCGGGGGGCACGCTCCGTCCTTAGCACCCCGCTCTGCCCGGTGCCCTGCTGCCTGTCCCCACGGGGTGACGAGGCCAGGGCTGTCCCCACCGCGCACCTGCCCCTCCGGCTGGGGGCACAGCACCCTCTGGTTGCCCCCCTGAAGCAGCGCCCCCACTGGGTGCCCGCCCCCAGCACTGTGCCCCTGCCGGCTGCCCCCGGGACAGCACCGCCGGGGACCGGGGGCTCAGGGCTGCTGCCCCGGGGAGGCTGGGGGGGGGGGGGGGGGGGGGCG